>JTDE01001171.1:108071-168791 GCA_014338405.1 Paragonimus skrjabini miyazakii
GCTGCCATTCAATCGGTCCTCCATACTTTGGGCTGTGATGTGAACTCTGTTTCTCACTCACCTGTGATAATCTCTTTTCGCGGTATTATATTTCCTTCTTCAGGTAATGCTATTCTTCGACTGGGGCTGCCCTCCTACGCAGTCACGGATTTGTCTACTGACTGTTCTAGGTTCCCTAAAAACCTACGACGCATTTATGCAAGGAACCTTGCGTTAACTGTTGCCACCTATCTGACAGTTGTCTCACTATGAAGGACAGCTTTCTGTCCCGATGCGTAAGCCTTGACTGTGATAGCACTTTTGTGCCCTGAAGAGCTTTTTGATTTTGTGAGACTAATCGCTCGCCTATTTTCTTTCCATGATTTTTCACATATTTTATTTCCCATTCTAAAACTGTTCAACATATACGTCACATATAACTTTTCATTTGATGACTGGCCCATTAACGCTTGCTTCTCTTGTGAGAGGAATTGTCAATTGTTGAATGTCGCCAACTATGCAACGTCTCACATTTGACAGATAGCTTGTTTTCGCATTCAACTTTTTTTTTATCTCTGTTGCTTAATTTTGGTGTCACCGATCGTTCTTTTTCCGAACGAAGATATGTATAATTGCTGTTCAAAATAAACGATATTGGTAGCGAACAACTTGATATGCTAGCTATCAGAAACACTGGCGGTTTCTGTGTTTGAGACGGCCAAGCCACGTGTATGGATCAATTGAGGGATTGCTAGTTGGTTTCTGATGATGGGACGATCATTGCCGTAGAATTGTTGTGGACTGACACAAAACCTGTTGGTCAGATCTAGCTGGTACTGATGGTTGTCGATCTGCAAGGCTTTTGTTGTCCATTTACGGACTATACAGTAATCACTGTGTACTTTTTCAATTCGCTTCAGCTAATGAATGACCCAGACCATTCTCTATGTCGTCCGCAAAGATCTGTGCAATAATGAAGTGGATTCTTGAGTTTGGTTCGTCTAGGTTGTCCAATCGTAGCATATTTATCGATTTCATCATTGACGGATACACTGAAGCATCAGGTCAACACATACCGGGAAATTCTTCAGCCTCGGAAAATCCACTCCAAAAGTTCTCTATGAAGTTTCGAGGTAAGGAGATGTCTCTACCAAAACTATCAACTTAAACGTGATGCCTCTGTTTTACTATTTCTAAATAGGAAGTATCTTCGTTTGTCAGTAGTATAGTGAGTGTACTCCGGAAAATAAAAGGCAAGTCTCAACATTAGGAGGACGAGACACCAGAAGCGATTATGGGAACTGTGTGTATGCTGTATGTGGGACGGGTCACCAAGGGGAACGGTGATACACTGCTGCCCAACGGGTGCGGGTACACGTCAGCAATGCAAACGGATGTAAGCATTCTTTGTTAAAAGCATTCACATCCTGACATTTTCTGCTATCTTCGCATGATGGCCAGGCCTGTGTGCTGTTTAGATCCGGCAGGTTACGCCGACTAGGACTGCGGTCCTTGCAGGTTCAACCATATCATATTCGCTAAGGAGGGCAGCCAGACAATATGCAGTTGGGCTTGTTGTGGACGATGCCGATGTGCTGTATTATCTTTCGACTTGATGTTTGCTCTTGTCTAGTTTGGTTTTCATATAGGTTGAACATCACCCACAATTGATCGCAGCTGTCGCATTCCCATAGACTATCCAGTCGGTCCCTTTCGAAAAGAAGCACTAGACTCGAGTTTCGCTCGCATTAGAGCTCGTCAGTAGTGCATATCATCATCGCCATTGCCGGGACTTGAACCACGGACATGCTGTTCATGAGGCAACCGTGTTTACCACTGCGCCACTGACCTCACGTTGGGTGATGTTCAATCTATATGAGAATCAAAAATCCCCTACTACTCATCAGTAATCAAATATCGCTCAACAAGTCAATGATTTCTGTGATTTCAACTTAGAGAGAAGTCCTAGTCCAGGGGTCATCGATTGGAGTTAACAGACAGTAACTGTGTCTCCTCTCGAGGCGATCGGGCAACCTGATCATTACTCAAAAGCGAAAGTGGATGAGCGTTCACATATGACAATTCGGTCGTGCCTAACGTGAGGTCAATGGCACAGTGGTAAACACGGTTGCCTCATGAACAGCATGTCCGTGATTCAAGTCCCGGCAATGGCGATGATGATATGCACTACTGACGAGCTCTAATGCGAGCGAAACTCGAGTCTAGTGCTTCTTTTCGAAAGGGACCGACTGGATAGTCTATGGGAATGCGACAGCTGCGATCAATTGTGGGTGATGTCCAATCTATGTGAGAATAAAAATCCACTACTGCTCATCAGTAGTTTGGTTTTATATGTTTTACTTGATTTTCCCTGCAGTTGTATTGATCTTATGTGTGCTAGTTTTATAGGTGTATGGCTCTCAAGCTTTTGCGTAGCTAGTGCAATTTGATCGTTACTCGTGGTCGATGTTATTGCGACTGTGTTCACGTGCGTGCCACCAGTTGCCATGCGGTACACGTTTTTGAGCCAAATGCTTTGGTTGAGGTCCCTAATCGCGTTCCAAATCCCACATTATCTATTCGCGTACAAGATAAACTAAATACTGTACTGCAGTGGCCGTCGCACAGGATAAACCAGGTCGCGTTATCTGCTGATTGCGGTAAATTGGATAAACGAAAATGTACTACAGCTAAACCCTCACCCAGCCCCTCATTTAATGACCTCATGGGTATAAATCCTAGAGCTGACGATGCTCACTCGAGTCTCATTAACACGATGACCAACCTGAGACACGCCCGAAGACACAAAGTGTTTCCCATTAGCCGAACCGCACTGATCGCGATGCAACTGAGCCGGTCTGGAATCGGCGTACCGACTTTGAGTGAGACAAGGCTTGCAGACCAAAGTAAGCCCGGAGAAGTAGGTGATGAGTACACATACTGGATAGGTTATCCGGCAGACGGTGCTCGGGAGCATGGTGTCTGTTTCGCAGTCGCTGATCACATCGATGCTTTGATGATAGGTGAGCTGCGTGGCATCAGCCATCGAATGCTGTCCATACGCCTGCGACTCGATCCAACTGAGTGTCCTACGCTTGCTAGTGTTTATGATCCAACCATTATAGCGAAAAGGCGTCCAATAAAGCACAATCCTTAATGTCCAACTCGCTGGTTCACATGCTCCGCCCGCGCTCGCGTTTATGAGTCAGCACTCCAGTCCACAGCACCCTCAGGTTTCCGTTCACGCGTCGTGTGCACTTCTACCCGGTTTAGGTGTGTGACTGGCGCCTTCTACCCGGAGGTTTTCTGCCTGCTATTCCTCGTCCGTTGATCCGATTTCGCTGAGCGATAGCTTGTCCGATCGCTCGTGCTGCCCTCCGTCCAACCACTGTAGGCTTTGAACGTACTCTACAGCCGTGTCAAGATATTCCTGAGAGTGTTGGAATAATCACGCCTTCAATTTGGTCATTCATTCTATTTCGGCTGCCGCGTCTCGCCCGTTGGTCCGATCCGGTCGAGCGATAACTCATCCGGTCGCCCACGCCGTTCTCCATCCGCTCACCGTGGGTTTTTGAACGCACGTCTCCCCTGTGTTGGGATATTCCGCCGAGAGTTGGAATGCTCGCACTTCCTGCTTGACAATCCCCCACACTATGTGTCACACTGGTAATACAAAGGACCATGATCTATCATCTATGATCAGCTGTCCACGACAATCCGGTCGGTACCAGTGAGTGACCGACTATTTGCTCTGAGTAACTTGAACTTACGAGTAGGGCGCGACTCAACAACCTGACAGGGAGTCCTCGGACCCTACGGTATTGGTTCAGTCAATGAGAATGGTTGTCGTCTGCTCTACCTGTGTGCTACTCATGGGCTGGCTATCACGAGCACCCGATTCCAGCTGGATGCGAGCGAAATCACGACGTGGACTCATTCACAAAGCGGTCATCAGCATTTGCTTGACTATGTGCGACAGCGCGACATTCGTGAAGTGCGTATCACGCGAGTGATGCGCAGCGCTAAATGTGGCACATACCATGGGCTGGTCATGACCAAATTATTTATCCATGTTTGCAAGCCTATTTACTATGGATTGCCCGGACAACGGCAGAAGTTGAATGTCGAACGAGGGCTGATTTCCAGCGTGCCACTGCTGCACGTCTGCAAGACGCCCTTGTATCCGCCATCCCCCATGGTATGTGACGACAGCTCGAAGAACACATCACAGCAGCAGCCACAACAGTAACGCCGCTATCTCCAATTTGGTACGAGAGAAGAATGCGGTGTTTGCCGACTCCACTATGAACCCGGACAATGAAGACAAGATTGCGACATTCCGGAGTATTTGCCATCAACTGGCCCAACTTGTTCGCGGGATCAAGGATAACTGATGTAGGAAGTAAGATGAATGGATCCAGGGCTATGCCGATCGCTGACAACGTAAAACTTACTGCGATTGGCTTAAGTCTGTCAAAGCATTGGTTGACGTGGATATCGACTGTTCGTACATCAAACCAAATGACATCATGAAAGTTTGGTGAAAACATTTTGGTGACCTACTGATCCATCCTGCTACCACTGATTGAGTGACCGTGAACAGCCTGTCGCGAAAGATCATCAGGTCTTCACTTGCTGTCGCCACGGATTTGCCAGAGGTACGGAGAGTGACCAACTCACTACGCAAGGGAAAAGGTACATGCGAGGATTGACTCCCAGGTGAAATCTTGAAGTATGGCGGACCAGCGCTGAAACGCGTGTTTCTCTATCTAGTTCACTCCATCTGAGGCCAGAAATAAACGTCACAACAGCTCAAGGATGCCTTATTCGCACCTTTGTTCAAGGGTAAGTGTAGTAAGTAATGCTCTGACAGCCAACAAGGCATTAGTCTGCTGAACTGCGCAGGCAAGGTGCTTGCGAGAATCCTTCTGAACCGGCTGACTACAGATATTTTGCATGCCAATGTTCCTGAGCAGCAATGCTGATTCTGGGCGAATCGGATTACGATCGACCTGGTGTTCGCCGCTCGACAGCTTCAGGAGAAGCGCCGAGAACGGAATCAGCCCCTGTATACCATCTTCGTATACTTCAGCAAGGTGTTCGATTTCGTTAGCCGCGAGGCGCTGTGAACGGTGTCTGGTAAGTTTGGATAACCAGGAAAGTTCGTCAGTTTGATTAGATTGTTGCACGTGGGCATGAGGACGAAGGTGCAATCGTGTGGATCCACCTCTGATGAGTTTGGCATTGTCATTGGCATGAAACGGGGTTTTGTCATATCGACAACCTTAACAACTGCTTTTCAGAACTCGGCTGAGAACGGCGTTGAGGTTTAGTGGCAGACATTCCTCCGTGATTCGCATGTTTTTGTTCGCAGATGACAGAGCATTGTTCGCACACGGTGGAGACGAACTACAGCGATTGACCACGCCTATTGCAGCCGCAGCATTCAAGTTTGGATTGAATATGAACACAGGTAATGCCTTTTCTTTATTTCGCCTTTCTCCGGCCGGGAGTACTGTTCCTTTACGTGCACCTTAAATTTGTGTCAATGGAGACTGTCAACAGCTGCGTGGATATCGGCTACTTCGGTAGTAATCTGTCCGCGGACCGCGTGTCACGAGCTCGTGGGACGAAGGTTAGCCCTGTTTTCGGACGCGGTGAAAGACATATCTAGAAGAGCCACAACCTGAAGATAGCTACTAAGCTCTGTGTCTACCACTCAGTTGTACTGTCTATACTGTTGTATAGAAATGAAACGTGGACATTGTATCAGCGTAACTTACGCCATCTGTGCCGCTTCCATTTGCAGTCTAAGACGCATCTTGGGTTATGGGTGTTCGGACGTGGTTCCAAACACTAAGGCATTATGGCTAGTGGACATAGACAGAGTGGAAGCCATGCTGATGCTTAATCAACTTCGTTGACAAGGTCACGTCCGCCTGATGGGTAAAAACTGCATTCCAAAACAGCTGCTTCACGGGTAAGTGAAATCAGTTGGGTAAAATCGTGGTGGTCAAAAACCCAGATACTAGAGTGTTGTCCAGGTAAGCCTTTCGTTTAGCAACATTGATTGTAGATGTTGGGAAGACTTAGCGCTGAACCAGACGGGTGGCCGCAAGTTCAATGAGCAACAACTGCGCGGCTGTGAACGGAAGCGGGCGGTACGCAAGGGAATCATCGGTGCCATAGGTCGTGATCACCTGACTACATGGCGTTGCGATGTGCGCGGCCTCGTATTCGCTGGCTGTTTGGGATTATAGATCATTAACCTGCTCATAGTAAAGCGCAACCAAGGGACAAAGAGTAGGTTCAAGGCAAATATGTTATACCAAGTATATCTCTTTTTTTTTCGTTTGCATCGACCAACGACTGCCGTCATTTTGAACTCATTCACTCCCATTTTTAGAAGCCTGGGTATCTGTGACCTTCTACCTTCCTTTCTCTTTAACTTCGTTGGTTTATTTTTCCCTAAGTCTTTTGTTTTTCCTCATTCTCTGTAGAGTGCACT
This sequence comes from Paragonimus skrjabini miyazakii, assembly GCA_014338405.1. Lineage (NCBI taxonomy): Eukaryota > Metazoa > Platyhelminthes > Trematoda > Plagiorchiida > Troglotrematidae > Paragonimus > Paragonimus skrjabini miyazakii. The sequence goes on from JTDE01001171.1 coordinate 114,559, forward strand.
AGTATGCACTCGTATATTGAACCACTTCTTGCGTTGTATTTTCAATATTTTTCTTCCTAATTTAGATCTTACCATTGCAGTCTCTGTTTACTTCCTGAGAGATAGGGGTTTCAGATTCAATTTAGCCAAACAAGTGGCTAACCAGCATTGGCCGGCTGGACACAAAGGCTCCATTCGCCCGCCTTCTGGTTTTATTCCTTCTGGTTTAAACTGGATACCTGGTGTGTGAATGGAACCACAAGTGGTGTAGCGTAAGCCACTTGTGCAGATGATTAAGCGCAGGCGTCTTTTGGCTTTGGTCACTGTGAAAGGCCAATCCGAAGGAGATGCCACCAACCAACCATGTTTTTACACAACTTGTACGGAATTTCCTACAATAGACAACCATCCTGTCCAAGCTTCCTTTGTGGCCATAACAGTTGATGACGTGAGGAACGCCACCTTGAAGATACCCTGGCAGCAGCCGTTCAACGGTGGAAACGCCCTAACGTTCCTAGATGGCCTCAAGAACGTGGTTGATGTGGTCAAGGCAAGACCGACCTTGGAAGATTGACTGCTTGGTGGACGCTGATGAGGGGCAGCTCGAGGACCGCAATGGATGCAGCGCGAAGAGGTCCTGCGAAGATGAAGTGCGTCACGGCGAAAGAGTCACCGGTGGCTGCGTGTGACAGCCCAGCCGAACGCCAGGAGGCCATGCTGCAGTTCAGGGTGGCCAGGCTAGGACATTTAGCGGAGCCCTCCGTGTTCACAACCAGTCGTGAGTCACGATGACAGTCGTTGATGGAGCAATTTGTTGAAGGTCTCCCGACGACGGTTCACGATCAAGTCAGCATTGTCAATGGCAATCGCCGGATGGACTCTGATGGGCTTTTAAAAGTGACGCACGAGTTGATAGTTATGTCTGTGGCCTCATTGGATGCGAAAGACAATGTGGACAAGAAGACATTAGAAGGAATGCGGCAGACAATGGAACATGTGGCTTTGGATGTAGCTACACTGAAAACTGCTTCACGGAAGAACGGTAGACAAGGAGGCTGTTTCAGCTGTAGCAGAAAAGGACAACGGAAGAAGAAGTGCATAACCCGGGAATTCAGGAGGTCTGGAAATAGTGTTCCACGACTGACCTTTTGTTGGACGTGTCAACTAGTACAAGCAGAGGCCGTAATTACTACAGTTTAAGCGGACGAGAGGATAGAACAGTACTTGGTCGATACGGAAGCGGCTGTTTCATTGATTGCCTGTGCAGGGAAGCAAAATTTAGAACTGATATTTTTGAATGTAGATATACTTCATGCGTCCAACAAGCTCATCACCTACTGGACGTATTTATTTTTCCGTCATTTATAATAGTCATGTATTTCACAAAACTATCTAATTAATATCCCTGTTTTGATGGTTGAACACAGACTAGAAAGTAATCAGTGTGCAACAGCCAGATGTGTATAATGACTCCAGATTAAATCGGTGATAAAATGGGTCGTAGAATATTACGGAATCATACAGTTTAGTGAATACATTTGCATTTTAGCTTCATGGTGAACAACAAACGATAGCGGTTCACATTAGTAGCACAAGTAGAGCGAAGTGGTCATTGATTGATTTTGCTGCGCTAGTGAGTACATAATCATTGACAACATTAGCAATATTCACTCACCTCCGCGATTGAGCAAGGGTTTCGTTTATCACTACCTCTGCACGAAATCCACTTGGTCATTACTAACACCTATTGCATCACAGAAAGTGGCCTTCATATAACAACAGTCACGTAGGTAAAAAAAAAGGACGAAGGTCTTTTCCTGGACTCAACTCAACACACTGACAGGTATTAAGATCAATAATTTTAAATTATACGCAGTTGTGAAAATCTGCACTTTGGCTCATCTAGTGTCAGTGATGGGGACAGAATACTTAGACAAAGCCTGTATTCCGTCAACTGAGTTACAATGCAGCTCCGATAACCTAAGAAGTTCATATTAGTGCCTGTTCTAAGCTAGTCGGTCTACTACTCTACCCAACGACACATCTGATTAAATTCATGAATGGAATCTCAATGGAATTCACTTTGCTTCCTCATATATGTACACCCATAAATCACGTCACTATCCTAGTAGTCACGTCACTTAGAGACGAGTCAATAAACAGAAGAAATATACTCACACCACCCTGACTAAGTCGATTCCGTTGATTGCTTCCTGAGTACGTTGCTGACCGTGACAAATAAAACAGCAAAAGTGTACTTCTAATATTACAGTGGCTATGACACTTTAGGGATTAGGCAAAGTAGTGAATTACTGAACTTTCATACATCAACTCGTTATACCATTTTTCAGAACACTAAATAAATTCTGGCTTGAATCAGTTGACAGACTGACCGTACGACAAATCAGCCTAGTCAACGTAATTTCAAAACATTGCATGAAAATACTGTCGTACACTGTTCCAATACCTCGCATACCACTTTATCTCGAATGGTAAATGACAAACGAAGGGAAACTATTTGCTTTTGAGAAAATGTAGCTGACGAATCCCGATATTTGAGAAAGGATGTTTTTCAGGAGTGATGAAGATATTTGACTAGCGGGACTTTAAAAGTGATTGTATTACGAGATGATCAATGTGGCTGCACGGAAGAAACGAATAAAAATGTCCCTACATGTTTGATGTATTGAACGCTTATAGCAAAAAGCTCAACAGATAAGACGACAAATGGCTCTCAATCGAAAAGAACAGTGACCCGACAAGTCATTCAATCAAACTAATCAGGCAAAACTTACAGTTACTGCTCGGCCATCAAGTTTTCTGTCAACCAGCATCCACACGACAGATGAGATGCAAAATTACGGTGTTAGGCTGGTCAATGACACATAGATGAGGTCAAGGGTCACCCACATAGAACATCAATATGATACATTGTGTACATATATGTGATCAAGATTAACAACCACAATGAAGGGGAAACTGTATCTGCAGTACTTCAAGGTGTTTGTGGTTTGACAGACAAACGAAACCCGCAGTCATTTGCAATGTCGCGTGTAAGCAGTCATGTGTAATTTATTCTCTTTGTTGGTATTCACGTACGAATCTAAGTTTAGACTTGCTAGTGTTAAGTAGCATAGTTTGCGTTGTGGAATTTTTCATAATTTAATGTACAGTATGGTTGCACGACTGCATCCTCCCCTATTATATGTGTGGCATTATACAGTTCTGTATCGTTCTTTCAAAAATTAAACGACTTTGGGGGCATAAATTATGCCAAAACAAAATCTATTCCTAAACTTCCATATTCCCATGCCAAAAATGAAGCCAACTTTTAATCAATTCCAAATGAACTAGGTCGTCGGATATGAATTTCAGTGATTTATCAAAATTGAGAGGCTTATGATCGTAACCTGTTGGAAAATACGATTCATAAATGTGAGCGACTTGGAAACCAAGAGAAAATGAATATGTATAAGTCAACGAGCTTATTGAAACGGGTGAAATTTTAGTACTTTACATGTCTGCATCATTTTGATCAAAAACGTTCGTACTTATTACATCAAACTGCATTTAACATTTGTTGGAGCCCAAAAAATAAGTGCGTTAGTGTTGAATAGATATCATTACACGCATGTGTGAGTTCTACATACAACGCCATAACAGTTCACTGTTTCATTATGATTTAGTTCCAATGTTTCCTAGCACCAATTGCGCTCAGAACGTTTAAAACATTTTCCAATGAAGTTTCGTATTTTATGAACACTTTTTTATTCATTGTGAGTCCATCTCTTGATTTCGCGTGTTAATTTGCATCGGTACCCATTACTGTTTGTTTCTCTGCCAAAAAAATTGTTGACTAACTTTTCAATTGATCAAACATTGTTTCGCTTTTTCCAATCTACTGCGTTACACTTATTTGTTACTGTAGCTAAATTGTAATTTTCTTTTAGAGTGATTACATTCAGAACGGCAAAACTCTCTTTACCCAAAGAATATATGAGGAGACTTTTGGTGGACAACAAAACCGCAATGGAATAGTAAAGCAATAAGTTCTAGTGCCAACGTCGACCATCTGTACCCTAGTTGGTAGAAAATATGTAGTAAAGGGGTATGTTTTTCCATTCGCAGGTATAACATTTAATCAAAGGTATCTGAGTAATCAGCAACTCTGCCAATCTAATATTATCAAAATTTTTACAGTGCAATGTAATGCAGATTATTAGTAATTCCGGTTAGTTCGGTTGATCATCTGAACACACCTAAAGCTTATTATCAACTATAGAGGGGGACAGCATTAATGAGTGTACCAGGTTGTACACCAAAATGACAATGTGTACAGCACAAGTATACATTCTGACTGTATGCCCGTGCATCTGTAATATTTAAAATAATGACTGTCACGTTCGACTCTGCAATTCAAAAAAAAAACAGTTCAGTCGATGTATTAAGCAGTCCAAACTGTAGACGAAAAGTTGATATCACTACTAAGTATACATCCTGATAAATATTTGATAAACTTGCAGTACACCATGGTTCAACGTCCATTAGTCATGTGCAATTTTAGCAGTTAACGAACCCTCCTAAAAAAATTTGCGCATCGATCATTAATATTAGGTGAAAACTCAACCCACTTATTCTTTTTCACAACAGTGATTGACAATACAACCATTCATGCAGCTGTTCAAGCATGGTTCTGAATAAGTGTACGTTTTGTTCTGATTCATTTTCACACCTAATTGAGGCGGAAAAAAGTACCTTAGGGATAATCAAGAGTTACCTTCGTCACTGTTAATGCCCAGGCACACAAACATATTACTAAATACATACCATACCTCTCCGTATACTTGATTTTTGCGAGTAGTAAATAATTAGCTGCGTATTTCAATGTTGTTTTCCTTGTTAAATAGATATGCTCCAAGTCTCATGAAACACCCTGTGCGAAGGTTTATATTACGGTGGACAACCTGGATAGTATCTGTTCGGGTTCTGACCTTCCAATTGTTTATCCGCTTCCATGTCTTTATTCTCATTCCGAAGGTACCTGTGTAGATGAGGCGATTTTTGTCGACTGTTGCGGGAGAAACATTGAACTGTGTCGACTATTTTGTAATGACCCAAGAAAGCGTAGTTTTTACAAGGATCCCGGAGATAATCTACACTTTTGCTATATATATATATATATATATATATATATATATATTGCACGTGTGTTTTCTGGGATCACTAAACGTACGACTATATGGTTTAGCGTCAGAGCAGCTTGATGACCGATTTGTCGGGGAGTACGGACATTGAAAGCGCCAATGTTTTACCAGTCGTCTTGGCCACAGAAAACAACTATCGTCTGAAGGTACAAGAAAGGTAGAAACGTTGAGAGCAAAATAGAAGAATAAAGTCATGTTGTGTGAATAGTATCACTGTCGGGAAAACGATAACTTCTGGTCTTTTCTAGAAGGTACCCCCACTCCTAGTCTCTGACTCCAAAGTCTGATCTGTGAAACAACAGGATCAGGGGTTTTCTTGGGGGACCATACCCGAAACCAACGACTCAACAGTCTGATTCACTTGGCAGAGAGGGGCTTGTCGAGCCCAATGGCGTAGTGAATACGACATTGATGTCTGATTCTAAGCACTGCTGCGCGCAGTGGATATACTCGAAGCTACATCGGGCTTTTGGGTGATATCAGATGTTTTTCGATCGTATTGGATAATACGCCGGCGGTCACGATCAACTTTTGGATGACTGGAGTGCTCTTTGTTTCCCGGGATCTTTTCTAACCCCTTTCTTCTTGACAGGGAAGACAGAAGTGCCTCAACTATAAATATTGTTCTGCTGTATGCCCACAGGATCGTGTCTCACTACCTAAGCACTCCTACGCGGTCAGTAGTGCGACAAACAATCCTATGAGTGCATCTGCTTTTCGTCTGACTGCTCCCCTTTGGTCTGTCTGACAAGGTTGAACCTGTAATGACCGGAGTCCTGGTCAGCATAGCCCGCCGGATCAAAACAGCATACATGCTCGACCACCAAGTCAAGGTAGCAGTATAGATCAGGTGTGTTTGATGGTTCGTCATGTCGAATGTCTAGCAGGACCAAACCCTAGGTAAAATACAGTCAGCCATGAACCCTCAACATGAACAAAACCAGATTGTCTGTGACACCCTTGGTGAACAGGCCGTCTTACCGGGATGAATGCGAACAACTTACCCAGTATGTTCATGCTGTGTGCATCTCAATGTTGCCAAACAAGTGTGTGGTTAACAAACTCACTTATTTTGCATTACCGATTTGGGGACAGAGAAGATTAGTCCAGCTACCTCAAAATTACAGGCGTAATCGCAAGCTGGCAATCGGGAATAGTCTACTGAACATGAACTATACGGATAGAAGACAAGACCTGAAAGCAATAGATAGAATTCATTAAAGTATTGCAGGGACGCGGAAGTAGTCCATCAGCTTTTAGTAGAAAGCCTTCAGTCGTTTACCAGTAAGCTGTTAATTTGTCCTGGTGACAAATGTGACGCTTTAGCAACACAGAGGTTACTTTCTTATCAAAGTTTTTGGTCACCGTGATGTACACAAACCGTAACAAACCGAACATGTTAAATATGTCAACTTTATTCATTCAGATAACACAAACGAGGAGACCCAAGCTTTAAGGAGGATTTTTGGTTAAAAATTGTTTTTATTCAATAAGCGATGCCAATGTTTCAAGCCAATCAAAAGGAGTGCTGACAAATTCGTTTATTATGCCAGAATCGTAAACCATGAACGCGAGCTGTTCAACTAAGAAGCGGGCATCACAGATTGATGCAAGTCTTCATTGCTGATCTTCAGTCTTTGATAGATATATAGACAATCAAAGTGATATCTGAGGGAGTTCAAACACAACCCTGAGATAATGTTTCAGTAAGATACTGTTGAAAGCTAAAGTTTCAAGTGTGTTCATGATGTTGACATGATCAACTGCTTTGATCTCTTTCTAAGTTTAGCCAACGCAATCTAACGGTCATGGGAGCGATTCGTCGAACGAACGTCACAACCCTTTTAGACCCCTATCATTAAAGTGGTGTGCCGTGTGTAGCACTTTGCAGGACTATGCTATTCCGGAAAGCATCATCTAGAAAAAGGGAGCAAAATCTTCCATGAGAATGAATTTTACATGTCCAAAGGCGTATTGGCAAATCACTTATGTTCTATAACAACGGATCAAGTAACCCAGATATCACTTACCGGCCGATCACTCAATCGAGGGGCTACCATCAGACGTTAGATATATCCCATAGAAAATCTGCTGTTGCTTACCATCGGTGGACATTGAGCCCATCCGTGGATGTACATCACATCCAACGTCACTAGCACACTAGTACACTGAAAACGCTGTCGTTGGTGTGGTCCAGTTACAAAGTCGACAATCTGACTGGTTATCGTGCTACATTTCCGTTACCAGCCCAGAATTGTTTGGATAAACTGTCGCCTCCAGTAACATTAGATCTGCTTCGTTCAAGACGTAGTCACAATATCCATTAGGACTAGCATTAACGTCACCTGCTTGCTGATCATCCGGTCTAAATCAGTTGTCTTTACTGGCCTTAAACCACAGAACTGGCCAGAAATTCACAGACCACCTTGACCACTACCGACAAACCAAAGCCTCTCATAGTAGCGTTAGATCTCAGAAAGATGTCCCCAGAGGAGCATAAATCACAGAAAATAGATAATCGGAAGTGACCTTTCAGTTCGTTACAAAAATGGTTTCATGTTATTATATATTTGGTAGTGACGAGTCAATACGAAATGCTTGTAGCTACCAGTTTTCGTTTTCTAACTGTTTTGTTCATAAATATGAATGTTGAGCCCACCTATTTTCACTCATCAAGTCACAGTCATATAGTGCCTATCTCGTTGAAGTTACCCCGACTGTCTCAACGATGCAAACGTTATGACGCTAACGTCTGTACTGCTTTAGTCGTTATAACGACTGGAAATGAGTTCGCCTTAGTTTGCGGATAAAACGGCTTCAAGTGTCGTATGCAAAATATGATATCTATCTGATAAGCAACAATTAGTCGTCTGAGGACTACATACTTTAGCAAACAGTCAGTGCATTTTGTTAGACTGCTACAGCTGTTGAACAAATTCTGCCATAACTAAAACAGTAGCTGCTGTCGTAACATGGTTAAAATTAGTTTGTTATATAGATTTTAATATACATTTTCCAGTTGGCTCCGTTGATTGCTATCTCAACCATTAGGCCGTAAAATTTGGTTCACAATGTTTAGCTATCAATTAAAAATAAGTACTCCATTAACTTCGTCATTTTGAAACTTTTTTTTAGTAATGTTAGATACACTGATGTTCTCTCAGTATAGACTAAAGATTCAGACATGTCATTCACATCCTATAAACGATACTTTGTTTAAAGAATAAGACAACAGATATCAAGGGGAATAGCCTAATTTCCTTCTTCAGACTATCCAAACATGATAGCTTTAACTGAGACAGCTTTGCATAAATAAGAATAAAATAGTTATATCTACAGGCATGTTCTAGTTCCGGCAATGGCGAGGATATGCACTATTGACGAGGTCTAATGAGAGCGAAACTCGAGTCTAGTGCTCCTTTTCAAAAGTCTATAGGAATGCGATAGCTGCAATCAATTGTGGGTGATGTTCAACTTGAAATTAACTAAATCCCCGACTATTCATGAGATATCTACAGAAATCGATCTTTACTACTCATAATCAAATTTAAATCACATAAAGTCGTTAAACGTATAAACTGAAATTCTGGAACCAGTCGTCGAACCAAACCTAGCGCACTAACTAATTATTCACCGAAGCGCAAAGATAACTAAGATCCGTAATCACTCTGCATTCATGCAATTTGAATCCACCTCCTAACTCTGAGGTGATTAAAAAAGAATGGAACCGTCACACTTACTACGAACTTTCCAACTCAAATAAACCGGGCTTATACAATTCCGGTCAGTCTGAGTAGCTGATTCACAGTCTAATTCAGCATTATCTTCTTGTTCAGAGTATGACTACTCTAAAAGCAGCGCAAGAAGAATATCCCGGAGAGCTGAAACCTTTAGGGCATAGCATGTTCAAACTTGATCTTTAAACTGATACATTTGAAAAAGCTCCAGAAGATTAATATCGTAAGCCTGTGGTTTCTAGCTGGAGTTTTTTTTATACATAATGCTTCTTTTTCAGTATGGTGAACGGAATATCTCACAATCAGGTGGTAGATACAACAACCGTTTTAAAAAGAACGAATTGCGCATATGGGATAAATTACTAATCGTCAAGTTCTTCGCAGTTCCCGGCAACTTGAGGGGAATCTCTGTTCCACTACTAACTGACCAAAAACATTATAAAAGATACGAATGTCTTGAAACTGTGATTTTTGTTCACCTGGATTCTCAATTAGTTGTTTGACATCGCATTGCGAATTCAACGATTGTCAATAGCATTTTGCGATAAATCCATACTGTTCAATGTATACACTAGGAAAGTTAGTAGGTCTAAGGATTAGCACCGTCAATACAGTATGTTTTCCGTACACTTTTTTATTTGTTACCCATTGTAATATCAGGAGTTTCAGCGCAGCCTGGCTTCGTATGGAAAGACAGAGCTATACGAATCGCACAAGCATGATCAAAACTTCGACTGTGATTCTCTGACAGTGCATGTAATAGGATAATCGCATCGCTAGCTTTCAAGTTACTGTGCATTTTCCAATCGTGTTTTTAATTGTATTTGCCTCATTTTCAGTAACACGAACTTCCAACCATCTGCGTGTTTCTCCTAAGTAAATGGTATCACTATTACTGTATTTGATTTCGTCCACACGTGCATCATAAACCGTTTAATGGTACTATCCGAACGGAATGCACACCGGAAAACGCACTCAGAGACGGATTTTTCACAGTACGCTAGAACTTAACCGATGCACTCAATTGTATTTTTCTTAAAAACGTGGGAATGTTTATTATGGGTATTCACTAGCGTATATCTTAGTAGCCCTGTTGAGAATAGATCGCATGGCTGTTCATTTTATGTTGAGTGGATGCGATGCACAGGAGGTAACGTACCCACCAAAGTAGTTTGGTTTGCGATAAACACGAACTTCGGAACCCTGCTGCATATGAACTTTAATAAAACAATCTAATAAACCATGTGAAAGCTCCTCGTTTTCAGTTCCCAATGTGAACACAATGTCGTTGAATTTTGAGTTAACGAACCGTAGAAATTGACTGAAAACTGTCCGTTTCATGATTAAGAATATGTTATTTACATACAGCCGTTAAATTCGTGCGGGATTGACAGATTCAGTCATAACCTTTGCTTCCAAATATCCGAGAAAGAGATTGGCTACTGGGGAGCCTATAGTCACACCATTGAGTTCTTCGTACAACATTCGGTTAACTGTGAGAAAGGTTGAGTGTAAGCAAGATGCAAGACTGGATACAATTCCGGAAGACGATAAATTAGTATATGCACTGGTATATCTCTCACGATATCAGTATCGGTTTATTGTTACATAGAGAAGTCACGCGAAAAGTACGAGGAAGTTTTATTATTAGGCAGTGTCACGTGTTCGCGTTTCGTAAAGAAAACAAAAGGATACTTAACGCTGTCTAACGATTTGTTGTGTAACGGTTTGCAAGTACGGCTGATGAACTTGATCAGCGTGTATATCGGACTGGTTGTTCTGTCATCGGTAGGTCTTGTAGGTATTTCATTTTTGTGTACTTTTTGAAGGCCATACAATCGTAAAGGTCAGTTACTTGTCAGGTAGAGAATGAACTAGATGGATCATTCAGGTTTCATTTTTTTAACCGAGTGAGCAGTCCACTCTTCCAAAATGGTGTGTCCAGTTCGTTGATCAGTACGCAGCAAACTTAGCTATCAGATAAGGCATACAATGACTCTGCCAACTGTTATCATGCGTTCTGTTCCTTTGAACTGTGATATGAATCGAAATGTGAACAGAACGAGTAAAACACGACGAGTGGTAGGTGTACGCATTTGGTATTAACTCATCAGCACCAAATCTATAACAGCAGTAATAACAGTGTACATCAAGCAATGCAACATTTACCTAATTCAACTAGATAAAACTTTAAAGTAGCTGAACTCCGCGTACTCGCCCGAAACCATAAACTACCCGTGCCTTTATTCAAAAGAGATCAAACAAGAAATGTTCTGCCCCATGGTGTCCACCAATTCATATGTAACTGCGAAAAAATTGACGTGAGCAAAACAGAGGGATACTCAATCCCAAGAGTGAGGGAACATCCGTCTAAAAGAGTGCAGACCTCCGTATTACTGGAGAACGACAATGTCTTTGAAACACGCACTCAACCAGTGTCCATAGGTCCTAGACACGCCCTGACCGATTCTTGTGTCAAGAACCCAGCTAGCGCATTACGTCACTCCAGTGCAAGATTCTTGCAGATCGCTGAGATAGTCACAATCAGTCAACATAAGGCAGACCCGTGGGTTAAGAAATAATTGTTTGTGAGCCTGACCCTCTCTTGGGTTTAGCGAACGTATTCCAACGCACTGACTGATTACAAAAGCCCCTTGCTTGTTTGGTAAAAAAACCGGGTCCATGTTGTTTAATATTTGGTACTCATAAATCAGAGGGAAATGCGTGCATCCAACACTTTTCATAACCGAATACTTACTTGTTTCACTTCCCGTTGGTATGGATGAACAAAGTCCACCTCGGGTTTATGGTTTGCACTGCCCAGGTCTGCAAGGGTTTGTTTTGTAAGTGCTTTGTCCAAACTTTTGATGGGAACTGATTCTTACAAGGACTTCTGAAGTATATTCATTTTAGGAATAGCTCGTGACCCAAACTGATAACAACACTGAAGGATAATCATCGTAACAGGATTCAATGAAACTGAATTCCTAAGAGTATGCAATTCCCCAAAACCGCTATTTTAGAGGCCGGCCTGGTTAACGTGAGCTGATGAAGAATTGTGAAAGCTGGGTACCGTTAGAAACCTGGTCAGTTCAAAGGATCATACAAGTGTAGAAGAACAAAACTGTATGGTCTATATGTTTATAGTTGTTTTTTTTGTGATGCGCGTAAAGGCGCCATTTCGCAAGCGACAAAGACCAGACGGCCCCAAGTGTACATAATGGAGGTAGAGTAGGATGACGAGCTTTGATACATATAGTAAATACATACAATAAAACGAATTGATAGATTTTAACCACAGCCTATTTCATAAAAGTGCGGTTAAATCTTTTAGACGATCGTAAAACTGAGAGCATAAACCTAATCGGTAGCGCACAAACAAAATAACGATATAAACGAACTTTCAAAATAAGAAACTTCGTTTTAGCAGCCATGTTAGATCAAGCATGAAACGACCACTCAATACTGACTATTTAGAGATCGTCAAAAATCGCGCGCGGTGATCCTTTGGCTAGAGAAAGTGAAAGAACATTGAACAACAAAGTCAGTTCACCACAGGTACTGTGATGAGTCACCGGTAAACTGGGGTTGCATTTCAAATGATCCAAAGGCGTCATGATTATTATTAAGTCCGTTCGGACAAAACAGTGCTATCTCCAACAAAAGATATATGTCGCAAATGACACACTGCATGTTATTACTTAGCAGTGCCTCACAGGTGATACATCCGCTTTATATAATACCACATCATAATATGTACTGTCCGCCCCCCCCCGTCCCATCACCTTTTTTCGAGATATGAGCTGAATAATTTTGGCTAGTTATCTAACAACATTTATCTAGTTGCTGATAAGTAGTTTGGCAGATTTGATAATTTAGAAGAGATCCATTTGCGAAAAATCTGGACTTTGGCCGAAGTCCAGATTTTTCGCAAATGGATCTTTTCTAAACATTTATCTAACTGTTGCTATTCGGAACTCAAAAATATTTGTGCCGAAATGCTTACATAACCTGGAGGAAAGTTTTACGGGTTTTTTTATTACATTCGCGGTATTGTTTTCATTGATTACATTAGAACGGTACTACTAGTGCATTTGCTGGCTATATGCGTTGATATCTAAAACACCTCTCTTCGGTTTGACATGAATCAACTCCCATTGGAGATACTAGTGTTGCCACTGTCACACATGCTTTCATTGCACGCTGGGTCAGGAAATTCGGAGTGACCTCCACAATTACCATTGATCGAGCTTCACAATTCGAAGCAAATTATTTCAACATCATACGGAAATTTCAGGCTGCAAACATACTCACTTCAGATCGTATCGTCCAGTGACAAATAACCTCGTTGAACGCCTTCACCATCAGTCAAGGCTTATTAATGCAGTATGGATTGGTCCGAATTACTCCCGCTCACTTTACTGGATCGCCGCATGATGTTTCGGTCTACTCTTCATTGTCCACCAGCAAAAATGGATTTTAATACCACACAAGACTTTCCTGGACGGTTTTTCGCCCCAAACCCTAATAACAAGTACGGCCAAGTCACTTACATAACAAAATTGACATCTCATACGCAAAACCTTGATACACTGCATCAACGCTTGTTGACATACGCCCTTATGTTTTCCTGCAGCAATCTCGATGCACACATTTATCCGTTGCGACCTGGTCCGCAAATCCTCACATCCGCCGTACAATTGTCATTTCTTGTCATGTCCCAGCGTTCTTTATACAATTTCCTCAACGGACCATCTAAAACGAGCATATGCTGATTCGTCGGAACGCACATTTATACGATACTACAGCTACGTCACCACTACGCACGGCGAGCTCCAGCAAACAGATCCACTGGTCAAAACGCTATAACTCTTGCTTCGTACACCCAAAAAGCTTCATTTTTGAGAATTTTCAACGGTAAATTCTCTACGAGAGGAGCATCAATAGGTGTCCTCTTGACCTGAAAATTACAGTTAACACTTTGGGAAATCGACTTGTAAATTCGTCATGTGCATGTCCACATTAATAACCGTGTTGACACGTTTTATTTGATATCTTAAAATGATTTGACGTCTTATAATCTTTTACCCCACACACTGTGACCTAGATAAACAGCCGTGTTCACTAATTGTACGCCTGCCATGGTTGATTAGTACAGTTCATCCACAAAAACATTATCCAGCTCACGGTATAGGACGACCATTGGTCACGAACACCGTCAAACCAAAAACCAGCAGGTTATGACACCACACCCTGCGAAACCTCAGCATGCAGTTTCAAGTAGCCTGCCTGAAAACGTGGTATAATTTGAAAAGATTTATTTTGTACAACAACGGTTTTATTTCAAGTATTGGTTTTGAGGTGATTAACGTGGAACCATTTAATCAAAAAATGCGCCGACATTTCTGCTATCGGCGAACCTCACAGAAAGTCGCGCACTTCAACGTGGATGCATGTGTTGTACTTAGGTATTTATTAATGTCTCATTTTCTTCCCGAACACTGTAACCGAACCACTCGCCCAAGAAATTCATTGAACTACACTACTTATGTTGGTCTTTATAAACAGGTCTCGGCAAAACATTAAGAACACCCGTAGGCTCTTTTTGTCTTCATTAGTAACAGCAGGACGGAGAGCTGTTTTGATGCAAACGTTAAGCTTCAAATCACAGTTAATGTATTTTTAAGAAAATACTGCAGGCAAAATTGCTGCACGTTCCACCATGTCAATACCACATGCACTCCACCTACAGGTTACTCTGATATGTGCTGTTTCCTGCATTTTCTTCCGTGCCTTTCGTTGCATGAGTACGTTGTAAGTGCGCCGTAAACAAGTCAATCCATTAGCAAATCAATATAACGCCTTGTGTATATTGAAAAGTAAACTATAGATTGTAAATACCCATATCTTCAGCGAATGAGCAATAATTGGTTTAATGAGTTTGCGTAAAAAAAGGAACATAATAGGATTAACAGAAGATGGACAAACAACGACAAACGATCTGAATTTGGTAAGAATCGGTTTCGCAGTCAACTGAAGAATAAGAAGGTTGAGTTTGTGAATGCCAGTATAGGTACAGAATAACGGAAAAACATTAGAGCCGGATGTATGAAAATACAGTGGTCCGAACATAAGGGATAGGTAATGAAAAATATTCCCCTATATCGTACAGTGACGAAGAACAATAAAATTAACGAACTGCTCACGGAGAATACCACTACAACCTGATATCTTAGGGACTTGAGGAAAGGTGTAATATTCTTTGATAGTAAGTAAACGATGAACAGTGCATGCAATGGGGTAACACACATGCATTAACAGATCGACGGATTTATGTATGGAATGGAGAAGAACATTAAATTTCAGAAATAAAACGACGTGTTCCGTTTTTTGGCAAAATTATCGGCATAATATAATAGATTTGCTCGACGTTACACGAGGCTTAACAGAAAGAAACCATTACGGGAGTTCAGTACCAGCGTTTTTGAATATTCTAGGAGACAGATCTCAGGATTCTGTCAAACCTGACAAACTAGAGAAGGTGTGCAGTAAAGGCGCATCAACATAATCAAGTAGTGTTTGATGCTTAACATCTCACCAACTTCATGTCTGCTTAAAAGCAAGCACTAATGGACGAATATTATATTGCTATAAAGTCAGACCGAGGCAACAAGCAGAAAGAGCCTGCATGTGGCACTTCTACAATCATAGTACAAACTTTTAGTTTTGTAACCACTAACTATAGAACTTATTAATGATGGGGTCATCGATTGGAGTTAACAGATAGTAACTGTGTCTCCTATCGAGACGATCGGGCAACTTACAAACGAAAGTGGTTGAGCATTCACATATGATAATTCGGTCGTGTCTAATGTGAGGTCAGTGGCGCAGTGGTGAACACGGTTGCTTTATGGACAGCGTGGCCGCGGTTCTAGTCATGACAGTGACGACGATATGCACTACTGACGAGCTCTAATGAGAGCGAAACTCAAGTCTAGTGCTTCTTTTCGAAATAGGCCGACTAAAAAGTATGTGGGCTGCGACAGCCGCAATCAATTGTGAGTGACATTCAATCAGTTTGAAGGCCAGGAGGTGAATCCATTGCTACTCTAACTTTCTGTCCATAAACCTCCTCATCAATTCGAAGTTGAACAGAAAGGACTTAAAACAATAATACTTTTAAGTTCTCTTCCATCCTACCGACAATAATGATTATTTTCGAAACAGGTGCAAAAATAAATAGTTTCTTTGAAACGTTGCTGGATACGGAGGTGGCATCCAAGTGAATCATGCTGCGGTTTCTGAGATTTTTTCATTCCACCAAGTCAACGAATTAAAAGGTACTTCTTAAGGTACGCGGGGTTGGTTGTGATACTTCATAAATCACTGAACTAAGGTGTGATATGGCGAGTCATACAAATCCAAGGTTGGTAGTGAGAGTGCTCTAAATTTGGAAAGATGCTACGAACACGAAACGGCTATCCGCGCAAGTCTGATGCGTTCAAAGGTGAGTGTATCAATAGCCTCTGATCATTGTATGCGGAATAATTTAGAGAAGTATCTCGTTATTTGTGTTGCTTTTATCCTTGCCACTTTCCGTTTTCTGAAGCTTCGAGTTATCTGACATAATCAACTACATTTTGCTAACGTAAACAGATTATAGATTGAACATCACCCACAATTGATCGCAGCTGTCGCATTCCCATAGACTTTCCAATCGGCCCCTTTCGAAAAGAAGCACTAGACTCGAGTTTCGCTCTCATTAGAGCTCATCAGTAGTGTATATCATTGCCACTGCCGGGACTTGAACCACGGACATTCAGCTCATGAGGCAACCGTGTTTACCACTGCGCCATTGACCTCACGTTAGGCACGACCGAATTATCATATGAGAACGCTCATCCACTTTCGCTTGTGAGCAATGGTCATCAGTAAACATCATCAGTAAACAGATTAGCTAGATTCAACTATTACCGTTCCTTCGCCAGTGTTTATGATTGAAATACCGTGGCTACTCTCGTAAGGTAGTGTTTCATATTATCAAAGTTCGCACAGAAAGCCCCAGTCAACTTGATTTAGACACATGCGTACAACTTGAGAGCCACAAGAATCAAAAGGGTTTTCAGGGTTTTTACTTGTTTATAGCCATTCGGATAGTTATTCGCATCACCGGACCTAGTATATGTGCTAGAACGGGTAAACGTTTGTCAGGGGGATGTAGCAGTCAGCGGTAAACGAGGACTTGCTGTATTCGAAATACTGTAACTTTCCCCGTCGGTCCACAAAAGGTCACATACATGCTAAGGGGTTGATTGAATTAGCCTACCTCGTTGAGAGAGAGATTACATATGACAACATAAGAAAGATATTGTATGTGGACCCGTGGTTTATTGGTTCACCTCCGCTTATCTGACCTAATTCGTCACTTCACCTGTCATTTACTGATCTGAGCTTTCACAAGAATTGGCTCATACTACAGTGACTACGTGGTCATACATGGCGTTCAACTTAAGTACAGTACTTTCAGTGCACGACCACCAGCTGCTTATGTTTACGCATAACAAACAAAACGTGTCAAGTTAAACGTCGATCTCACGACACTGGACAACGGGAGAAACGGTAAGGTTGGCTTAGCTTCCAAATTGACATAACATGAGAATGTTTCAACTGAAGAGTCGAAGACATGGAACCGATAAGGTCGTCGATGGCTGCGACACTGATTGTTTGTTTGAGCAAGACTAATCTTGGTAATGTAAGAATAATTCCGAATAATTAGCATTTATATAGAACGCTGTTGTCATGACTAATTGAACGACACCAAGCAGAGATGCTGATGAGTTAGGAAGGTTTTGCGATAGGTACCTTCACTGACATCAAACCACATCACATACAATTTCATAGACTAGAAATGAATCGAGAAGCCGCCAGGATGAAATCGAACGGCAACCATTTTGAATCAAACTTCACTCCATTAGGCTTTGATCTCATGGCACACCATCAGAGTATACCAATCCATCCCCGAACAACCTACATACAGACCTTGGGCAAACTAAAATCGGATCAACATCTTACTAAGGAATCCAGTGAAATACTCATTCATTGGTAGTTCAGCCCCGTGAACAATGTCAAACCAACGCCTACCGAAAGGTGGTTGGACATGTGAGCGATAAGCCTCAAGCGAGATCTATTATCGAAGTAAGCGAGTGCAGGGTACTAAAGATTTTGATTTAAAATCTATTTACCTAGATTTATTGCCACAAGTGCCCTGGTCTCAATATGTGTGCAACTCTTTTGCTTGGGAACACCCGCCGCCTTTGACAACCACTCGAGAGTTCTCAAAATAGTAACTAACATTCAAGAATACCATCTGCTTTTTTACGAAATAAAATACTGAACACAACGTGCCATCGGTTGAGTATCTGTGTCTCAATCGACGTAATTAAGACCCTCCATCCGCTTCGGCACTTTTGCAGTATCCCAACCAGCGTAAAATCACTCTCTTGCAGAGCAGAGGAATGTGGGATAGCCCAAAGCTGATCACCTTTATTCTTTACAGTCTGTCATGACAGATAATTTTTTTAGGAACAAGTTGCAAATTAGGAACAACCGAGAGTATACTACCTTTTGGAGGATCTGAAGTACTTAAACACTCAATAAACAGTCTTGAAGATGTCCCAGTTTTAATCATGAGCTACCTGTTTACTGCGCAGCATTCACACCAAATGGATTGCACCGAGTGAAGGCCTATCTTCTTAACAAAAAACCATCCATGCAAAGAACAATAAGTTGCGTGGTCTAGTCTACACATTGCCCCCGGTAGTCGGTGTGCAATAAGAACATAGGCAAGAAGAGGGTGTGCCTATTACCATAGCATTTGGGATCCCAAAAGTAAAAACAAGTTGGATCTGTTATTACGATACTATTAACAACGCAAGTAAGGATATAAATATTACAACAACTATCCATCAGTCACGTCCACAAAGGATATACCTATCAACGCCAAATGCGCTTCGCGGGTCCATGAATGAAATCAACAGCGAACTGTCAATTACATTTAGCAAACAAATACACCGTCGACAAGTGAGTGTGTTTCGAAGATGCATGAGTGTGATTCAAGCAAGTACGAACCGACCGATAGAAAGACATAGGTAAAATGGGGATAAATGAGGATAGGCCGGTAGGCACTTGTGCGATAGCCTCTTGGGTGGCCAAAGTGAATAAAACATTTCTGAACTGAAAATGTCATCATTTTATAAACATAAACATAATATCCAGAAGAAACGTGAAAGACCAATACGAAGCAAGAATTATGAAACGTAGACGAGGGATACGAAACAAACAGTAATTGGGTTGAGATAGGAACCAAACGCACACAGATTAGCAGAATCATCAAGACTTACCATTCACATAGAACAATCTGTAACAGCTGTATTTTTCAGCTGCATTTTTTTATTCCCTTAGGATAAGCTTAATTCACAAAATATTTCCGAAGTCATAGTACAACTTATGGTATTGCTCGCTAACAGCGTGACAAAAATTGAAAATGGTCGTATTCCGTCGATACCATGAGAAAATATGTAGATACGATTAAGTTATCCCCTGACGCCCACCGTATTCTCAGATCACGGCAGGTCTATAAATCCACCATGGTTCTCAGGTGCTCCCCGTGAACCCTGCAGTTAAAGTACACCCATCGGAATCACATCTGGGAAATTTGGGAGCCACAGCTCTCAGTAACTCTAGCGGCTTGAACATTACCTGGAAATTAAATCCAGGTAACGTAAACCGCAGTCTCGTTTAAGCTAATCTAAACCACGCATTTCCAATCGTTACGACGCCGACATAAAATTCTGCCGCACCAACAAACGACCGGAAATGTCCATTCAACAAACAGCTATGTAATTATTGTCAAACAATGAAAACCCCATAACTTGTGTTCCAACAATCACTACCCACATCGTAAGCCTTGGATTGGGTTGATTTTGGACTTTGGAAAAGTAGCACATCCGTTTAAACAGAATACTATCTCATCTCTAAATATCGTCCAATGCATGCAAAAACGAACCACATCCACCAACATTCGGTAGACGCAAACTCCGTAAGCAAAACTCTAGATAAAGCTGACAGGCGCGGCTTTCGAGTAGACAATGGATTACCATGTTCTCACATTGTTCAGTACACCATGATGCGTTCTTTTGGGGGCTAATTTATGCTTTGCAAAACATCACAAACGCAAAAACGTTGACACACCAGACCATCCACTTCTCCGTGTATCACGACCATCACCACCGAATGGTTCTACAGGTTCCTGATTCAGTACCCGTGTCTACCATTATTTATTAGTGAGAATAAACAGTGGCGGAATCATGTGAACCAGAAAAAAGATATCGAAGCATTCACACATTAATCCAACAGCCAAGCTAATTAGCGATTCATGACGCAATACCTGCTAGCACGTCCACATTTCCGGTGCCTGGATTTAATATAGTTAGTGCCAACTCACACTAAACCACATTTTGTTACTTATAAGTAGTGTGGCGGATTTCAATTAAAGAGACGATGACCAATGAACTGGACAATATTACCTCCAAAGAACAAACAGGAGGCGACTTGTGCACTTTGGCATTACTCACAAGCGAATGTAGTTAAGCATTCGTATATGATAATTTAGTCTTGCCTACCGAGGGATGTAAGCAACTGTGTTCGCAACGGCCGCGTCATACAGGTGTCAGATCAAATTCCAACAACGAAATGGATGTGCATTAACGACGGACTCGACCAAGGACAAAACACGAATAAAGTGCATCGTTTCTAAATGAGATGGCGGTAGATCTACGGGAATGGGAAGGCTGCAATAACTTGTGAGTGATGCTCAATTTGCAGGCAGTAGATAGTCACAGGTTTGTGCTTCAGGATGAGTTATTCATTATATAAAGCAGGCTTCTCAGAACGGGGAGCTCACCATAAAACTTTCAAGAATAGCATTCTGTATTCTTTACAAGACCGCATCACATCAGTTGTATCGCCAAATTGCAGGTGCGCAGTAGGGAACAAATGGAATGTCTTCCCAAATTCGTTTGATGTACATTTACAAAAACAACTAGACTACTAACATCAACAGCAGTAGTGAAACAGTATAAGACATTCGTCATGCCAACCCACTAACCAATACTCCACAGCTAGATTCGATTTTCACTGCAGGTTGAAGATAATGAAACTCGCCAGCGTCGCTATGAGACGAATAGGTTCTTGTCTACTACTCCACTGGCAGTACCAGCGTCGACATCAATCGCAGTTTTCTTTATAACAAAAAAGGATTCAAATAGCAATTCACACATTTCAGTACAAAGAATTCTAACACAAATGTGTCAACCGAAAGGTGGTTGAGTGAGTGAATAAAAACCGTATCAGCTTTGGACTGAAGTTGTCGTGACCTAAACGGTTAGCATTAAATTAACTGTCTACCAAACCAATGCGGGTGAATAAATCAAGGCTAACACCAGACTACGACGAAAACAGCTAACTGCTTGCAGAAAAAAATAACGAAAACTCAATAAGCAACAATAAGCAACACTTACAGAAGTATGGCAACGGAACAGCGTCCGTAAGGATGGGAAGTCCTGAATCAGTGAATCAAAAGCAGCATGCATTAAGTGTTAACCAGAAAAAAATGCCTAATTACAGATAAGCCTCGAATTTGGCCGATCCGTCGTAACGTCACTACCCCGAGTTCAACATCTTATAGGTGGACTGGGCCTGTATCACACGATGCATACATTCGCTACTCCATGTTATATCAAATGGACTTCTGGGGTGACTTGGTGCATTTTATAGTTGTTCAGATTTAAACAGTCGATCTGTGTGCTCACGACATAATTTTTCTGTTGATACTGGTCGTCACATGTGAGGTGTGTAGCTGTCTGTTTTGCATATTCTACTGCTTGCCCAACAGTACCGTTGAATGTTCGACGGAGACTTTTGTAATCGGTGATCGGTATTTGGCTAAGCATTGCTCGAAGAGAGTTCGGTTGTAATAACCATTGATGCAAAATAAAGTTAATAGATTGCCGAAAGTAAACTATCAACCACCGTCTAAATACATTTGAACAAATAGCGCCAAACGAATGAGATAATCCAGTTACCTCGGTCTCCAAGATAACTCAATGGATGCATAAACCGAATGACCCTCAGGATCCATAAGTCTTGGTATTACTTGCGGGAAAAAAAAAACAATTTAAGAAAGTGGCATTGATTGTCAACCACTTTTTCACTAGTTCGAGTCTCCAAGACTTGGAATATCCAGGCGTGGATTTGAGAAAACTTAGCATTTGCCTAGTGTGACCGGAAGAACGGCAAGGTGTATGAACTACAATCAGTAAAATGAATTCGTCTTCAACACATGTATTACATGACGGCAACTGTCCGGTAACATATGTATTCAGCACCCCTAGACGAAAGGGAATGGACCACAGCAACCCGGACAGCAAACATTGGCCACGACTTTGTCAGTCCGCGACATGTTCAGTCTACCATTTCCGAAGTACAAAGTTAACAGAAAAACAATGCCACGCTTCTCGGTCATTCGAACGTTACGTTCTCGGGAAAAAGTACTTTGCTGAGGACAAATGAGATGTCTTTTCCATAAAATATCTTCAAACAGTTTGTCCCATAGTGCTTCATACTGTCTTCGCCTGGAGAGGGTGATCATTTGTCAGGTAGAGTCAGAGGGTGAAACTTACGTCCGGTGTTACAACCGGTTTACCGGACTATCGGTTGCTCAACTAAAATCGGGGAACGGAAGGCGTGCAAACTACCGTGACGAGAAACAGAACATAAACAACAGAACAGGATGAAAGGACTTAGCTGACAAGTACAAGCGTTTCAACTGATAAGTCACACAGCTCCTCATCCTTGTCTAAACATTCCCCCCCCCCAATGTATCGTCTTAATCTAGATTTAGGGACGTCACTCAATGCGTCCCCGAGTCGTCGCTAACACATGCCCTACACACATATACCAATAGACGCTCTCCGAGAAACCGTAAGATGACCCAAACGTCGTGCCGTGTTGGGCTTTAAGGAGATACGCTCACGCAACAACAAAAACGAACCAGCTCGTCACTTTCGTTCAATGGAGGTGCACGTCTCACCACCATTAAACACTGGTTAATACAGCTCGAATGCAAACTCATACACTTTGTACTTAGGCTGAGCGCAGCAAAACTTAACTGCTTCAATAAAACAGAAGGTCTGATGTGGAAATGACTGGTGTGGATGAACAGGAAAAGCGAGAAAAAACAACTAGTGTAAAATCAAACTGTATTATCTCATGGGGCCATGCAGAAGACTTGAAGTCGATCGCCCGACATATGGACACAAACAGAAGTGAGCGTAGACCGACTGCTGAAGCCAATTCAGGATAGATATAGAAACTAAGAACGGTCTTCAAGAAAACAAATCGGGCATTGATGAGCACCGACAGCACTCCCTCAACAAGTAAAAACTAATCTGGGTCCTGAATTCCGTTAAACGGTCACTGCCGTTTCCACAGGCTTAAATGAGTTATACTGATCGGATTCCATTGATAGCATCCTCACATCAACCGTATTAGAAAGATACGACATGAATACAAATGATCGGGTAAGCGCACAGAGGTATGCCAAACGGAAGAGAAAAACTGACTGACGGTGTAACCAGATCGACTGATCAAAAGAAACCTCGTTGAAGTCAGCCGTCCTTTCTCGGAATTACTGGAAGTTATTTTGGCTCAAGCAAACCGGTAATGAAAATCCGGGTGTGAATGAAACCATCAGAGACCCTGTCTACACTCTGCTGCGATGAAGGTGATACTACGATTAAAAAGCAATTTTTCGTTGTTACTTTCTGCTCACGATTCCATCAACGCCGTTTGGATAGTAAACGCATTGTCCAATACCGAAGCTGACCACCAAGATCTCACAAGACGCCCGGTAGTGACTGCAATAAACATTTTGGCAGTCGCATCTCAGTGCACCTTTCCGGCACTTCCAACTTTGAATTTGCTTGCGTGTATGCCAAGTTGTTGTTTTCCTCTCCATTCCAGAGTTAGTTGACAACTCTCTCAGTGCCTCGTCCGTTTGACGCACATTTCTCTGTACACTATTTCTCACATCATATGGGAAAAACACGCTACCGTTGTTTGCATCTCAACATTGAAAACTGGACAGTCGGCCGCCACGGTCTCTGGCAGGCTGACTGCAAAGCGCTGCCTCATCAACCTTGAGTAAATTTCACAATCCGTCAGCCAGAATACGGACACATTAATCGGTAGCCGATACTCGTTGTTTCTCCGGATGATCAAGCGGCTTTGATTCTGTTAACAAGGTGACATGCTGAGATTTCCTCGTGTAGAAGAGAGCGACTGAGAAGTATCAAACCAGTTAATGGGTACCACATCACTGGATCCCCATATCTCTGCTCACTGTTGTTGATCACATAGTGAAAGACGCCTGAACAGATGAACACAAGACTACGGAACTACCCTCCAGCGATCATATTCGACGCTTAAAGTATGCTGGCAATACTATCACAGTCGGCGGTCCCATGTAGGTAGCACGACAAATTGGCGATTACCAACTCATCATTTTGTTAAATGAAGAGATTTTGTTCAGGAATGGCAGGAGTCGATGTCTCTGGTTACACTCAAAAAGACTACATAAATGCTCAAGAGGATCCTTACAACGGCGATTGTGTCCACTCTAAGGTATTGCCTAATGAGATCAACGATCAAATCGCCAAAGCCCGAGTGGAATCTGTTGACCTGGATCAACCATGGCGTTGCACAGACATTACACCGTCATCGAAGGACACAGCACACAACACTTCGCGCGCGCAGTCTCTCCATATGACCTTGAAATTGGTTTATTCATGCGGAGCATGTGCAAAAGCTATTTGTGTTCAATCGCTAGTGCCCTCGTAGCACTGCACGTTCTATAGCAACACCGCATCGACGATCACAGGGTCCGCCGGTGCATTAAGTTAGAAGCAGTGAAAAAACGGTCAACGATGTGAGTCCAAAAAAATATGACTTCAAAGTCAAGGTTTGGCTCTGAATGCATCACTGGTTTGGCAGATGGACAGTACTGAAAAATGGCGTAGAATCGCAGTTAATGGCATTCCAAATGCAAGAAACTCTTCAATTTCAGAATGTCCGATAGCCTTAAAGGAAGATATAGCTACCATTCTGTTGATTCACCCTGACAAACCACTTCTAATGGCGACAATATCATTGCGTTACCTGGAAAAGTTTCTTGTTTGGAGTAATTTTCGACCGTTTCGGTGCATATAAAATTAGGTTAGCCAGTGAAATATTCAGCTTTGCAGCAATGTAACATGCTAAGGCTTCGTGTGCGTAGGCTACCATTGTTCCACAAAGTTTGGGAAGTAGAAAGCAAACCAAACAGAACCTCATTGACCAACAGTCGGAAATCGCTGTAACCGTGAATCACCCCCAAGATTTACCATATCCGTTGATTTCGTCACAAGCAGTAAAACTCGTTAATCCAACACGCAACTCGGCAAACAGAATGCAGAATACCTAGCGGACAATGCAAAACATGAAGATAAAACAAAGTGTTGACGACGGAAGAGTTATATAATTATTCAGATGAGTTCGTCTAACAGCAAATAGCAATTCAGCGAAACGATAGCTAAGAAGATGAGGTTGATAGAAAGCAGCCATGAGGTGAACAGGCCACGGCTGATTGAGACAGAAACAAAATTGGTACCATGAGCACGCTAAAGAAAATGGAGCAACCACAACACAGGTAAATGACAAGGACAAGTCACAACAGAGATCACAATGAAGAGGAATGATCGAAATAAGGTAAAGTCAGATAGTAAGGTATGGTTTAAACCTCCGATTTCATATTCAAGCAATGATCGAAGGAGAACGGAGTAAATGGATAGCCGTCACCTTTGTAGAATTTGTTTTGAAATTCAACCCTGATCGAAAGCAAATCAAAAGACGATTGGTTAGTTAGTAGGAGAACGTCAATTTACAATTACAAAAATCAACTGAATAGCCAAGAGCCGGTAATGACGCCACATATTTCAAACGCAAACACTCGCCCACCCCCGCCTCACATTACTCAACGATATCAACAGGAAACACAATAACTGACTTGTTGATCCCAACAGATGATCTAATGATTCAGATGTTTACCGTTCATTGCATTATATGATCTAACGGCAAGGAAACACGATTTATCGCAAAACACCTCAGTAACATTGTCCAAAAACCTACTACACTGAGATCCCCCAGATACACCCCCAGGATCTACTAAAACCTTATTCACAGGGCAGTAGTTATTCTTGACTGCTGTTAACTGAAAAACACTCATATGCTAAGCAGGCAGCGATTTCGTCGGCAGCATATGCGTATCGTAGCCGAGAGAGGGAACTTGAGTTTTAAAAAAGAAGATGATCAAGTAGCGCAGTCAACATTCAAGTGAAACCTCTCACTAAAGCAAACTGAACATTGGTAGTTAATTCACTAAGCTACTGTAGTATGACAACTTGACTTATTCACATCACAAACTTGTAAATGATTTCCATATGAAGGTCATGGTTAGAATCATCACTACAGCGATAAGACGGTAGTAGTTAACCATGTGCCTTGCTAAATAACAGGACAAAAAATATACAGCTGTATAATATACGACCATAGACAGTAATACATCCATAGTCCTCATTGATGCTAAACTGCCACACAAATATGAAAAAAAGCAAACCCTAAACAGAAGAAGAGAAGAAAAAAGGGACCTAACCACTAAAAATAGCTTCGTCTATATTCAAACATTCAACATCAAGGTGCCCACACCTTGCAAACAAACACCCGAGTTGTAAGTGAAATTAAGCCGTCATCGGCAAAACAGCTTCCTTACGGCATTCACTGCCCGGCGCAATTAAATACGCCCACTTCACAGACAACTCGGCCAAAGAACGACAACATTCATGCCACTGAGTTTGACTAGCCACCACCTCACCTAAAGTCTCCAGCCACCGACTCTGTGAGTCGCGATGTCTCCAGCCCAACCTACAGTGGGAAACGGGGGTTTATTGCACAAAACTTCTGAAAGGGTGTATTCTAATATCCAACGTCAAGCTGTCCATACCATGTTAGAAAAGTGACAAATGGGACAGAAATGAACAATGTGAAAGAAATTCACGTCTCAGGTGGCTTCCCTATTCGTTGATACCATCCGGCAAGCGCTATTGAAAGCCTACGTCCAGAATCTCTGCTTCACAGACGATTGAGTCACTAGGTGGCCAGTTGTCATAATTACCCGGGTGACAAATTGGGTAGTAACAACGCTCCTAAAAGGTGTGATAACTGTGGCAACGAGGTTTTTATGCGTAAGCAAAATCACAAAACAACATATGAAAAAGAACCACAAAAACTGACAAACAAATTGAAATGATGACAACTCAGCCCAGATACGCATACCACATCCTGAGTGTATCCCTGCCTTATGAACACCGCTTATGATCGGTGCACACCATTCATCACAGAAACTTCAATGGAAATAGTTAACAAATTAAAACAAGAGTTCAAAGCACAATCTTTCCAAGACCAATTTCATCACGCGCATTAGATTGGTCTAAATGGACATACGGTTGCTAATATATTGGTGACGAAGACTTGAAACGATTTTAGCAATAGAAAACTGAACGCCTAAAATGGCACCAACGAGGCAAGAGCAAGTAGCGTGCCAACTAAAATTGTATGCACAAAACATACCAGTGCAGACGAAGAGTGTGCAGAAAAGCCGACAGACCCTCCATGAGCAGCAAGATGCTGACAGTCAGGCACGCCCAGAAGAAGAAAACGAACACCAACAAGATCCCACCGTAATACCCTTTGGCACTCAGTCCGTTATGCAGAACCATAGTCCAGAGAACTTCAGAAAGTTCTGAAACACAGTGAAGATCATTGAAAGATCAGCAGACTTCGTGGTGGAAACCAGCATAAAGACTGCAATGACTTTCAACAAAACAAAAACGGAACTCAAGTAAACAGCCGTATCTTGCTACCAAGCTGTAAAAAGCTGTCTGAATAACGACCAGAAAATAATTCACATTTTAAAAAAAACTCGAGCAATCGCACATATACCAATGAGATGCACAATTTCCCACACAGACCGCGCGATTAATGGGCGAAGAATTCATGGCAATAAAACAAGAACGCAACGTGATGAGTTCAAAGCTCACTTTCAAACAAGTACAATTCACGTGTAGCCTATCGACACATCATTGAACTGGATTGGCACAGCCCACCTAAATTTGCCAGTTCACATTGACATTGGTAATAAGAGATCGGTATTGCTAGCATGCAAACGGTTCCCGATGCTCATTCTTAAATATCAATCTCTACACAGAAGTCGAAACATTTCACAGTGTACTATGAGCGTAAAAATGAGTGTTAGGAGACAATCATACCAGAAAGTGTTAAGATCGATTTAATGTTAAAGCCCTCAATCTTAGCTGTAACCAGCAGTCATAAACAGACCTAGTTTTTGATTGATCAGTTACACGTTGCTTTGCCGCATTCGAGTTGATTTATTTGTATATAGACAACTAATCCTCAAGGTTGTCATGTAATTTGCAATTTTGTACCACACCGTGTTGTTTCAACAAATTTCGTTTAGTAACGTTGAAGTGATTGCTACTGTAATGAGCTGGAGTAAACATATAAGTAAATGTGTAAGTGAGGTTTACAAAACATCGAAAGTTTCCGTATGAAGTAGCAGAAACTAAATGATGCTATCATCTTAAATCAAAGTCATCTTTGTACGAAGTCATCATATAGATATGATCAAGGTGAGGTCTGAATCGAAAGATTTCGTATTGAACCGCATTTTCATACATTCATTTATCGGCTACACGTGGATTGCAGGTAAGGAAACAATTGATTAACTACGTAGCACGCGAACTGTAAACACTTAGTTTGGCTAAAAGAACACCAATTGGCAGTAAATGGGCATAATGAAACCAGTATAGCAGAAGCCGAAATATCTCGAAACCCAAGTGGGAGGAAAACAATCAACCTAATAA
The DNA here is from genome assembly GCA_014338405.1 of Paragonimus skrjabini miyazakii. Lineage (NCBI taxonomy): Eukaryota > Metazoa > Platyhelminthes > Trematoda > Plagiorchiida > Troglotrematidae > Paragonimus > Paragonimus skrjabini miyazakii. The sequence goes on from JTDE01001171.1 coordinate 143,572, forward strand.
AACTGATAGTAAGATGAGACACCTCACCATCTCGGACTTGCTTAAAACAGCATGCTGAAAACAGGACATTCTAGACTCGATGAACAAAACACTCACGGGCATGTGCGAGGCTGAGAGCCCACAAACGCAAGTACGAAGCGGTATTTGAGATACATCCGAGACAGAACTCAATCGTATGAATCGCTTGATATATCATGATATCACCGAAATCGAACTGAAATTATGAAAATATGGAGAAAAAAATTACTACAGGAAGGTAGACAGATACAAACATGTATTAAGACAATCACGGTTAACGAATAAACAACACCAATTCGCAATTTCTCGAAGAATAAAACCGGTAGAGAGTTGTTTCACACACACGAGACCGAACTGTTAGCAGTTATGATAGTGTTACTCAGTAAGCAGGTGGGAAAATATAAACACGTGGACAACAGCGACTACGTGACAACAAGTCAACGGTAAATGTGTACCGCCAAACGTTCACCTCCTAGCTGATTACAATACACTCACGGGCTCTTCGTTCATGTCCACAGAATCGCTAAACGCACCCGACTGCAAACCATCATTAACCATGATTTTTTCCGAGGACAGATTAGATTCTTTGTCCAAAGGATTAGCGCCAAGTCCCTTTTAGCAATGGGATTCAACAACAAAAATGAAAAGAAAAAGATAAACAAATAAGCGAATGGCGATAAAATAATAACTCACTTTTTCACTGTGGCTATCGACACTAGGTGAACCAGTATCGGACAGATTGGAAGTTTTGGACAGCCGACTAGATGAAGCATGCAACGGAGTTGTGTCGTGATAACCGACCCCGTTGCTGTCTCCACCGCCATTTATGTGGTCTTCAACCATACCCGCATTGGTCAAACCTCCAAGGTCGACGAAGGTGTTATCATGTGAATCTACAAGCCCTCTGCGAGCAGCATGCTTTCGGTGGCGAAGGTTAAACATTTATTAATCAACTCGAAAATAGACACGAACAATGTAATTCAATCATCAGGTCGAAAAACGATAACAATACTATTAATAATAAGTGGGGAGAAAACTCAAATTGCACATGATCACATAACACGATTGCAGTCTATAACATTGAATAAAACCTACCTGATCACGATCGAATTACTTGTCAACTCGAACATCTGGAGTAAAACACTAACTTTCGAGCAATCCATGTCATTCATTCAGTAGTGGTAAAATACTCTTGCTGTTACCGTGAGGGATAGTTAGTGAAGTGGGCTAACTGGAACACTGGATATCTCTCAGAGCAAAAACTTTTCATGACCAAACTAGGTAACAGTAACGTTTAACAGCGACACGTCTACAATCTAACTGAGAACCGAAATTATCAACACAGTCTACCAAATCTCATCATCATCGCAAATATATCGGTGACTCTCACTTATGCTTAACTATCATACAATGCCCAACCTACCAACTAACGGAGATTGCCTGTCACATGATCAATGTTTTTTTTTAAGAAATACTCCGCATACGTCAATAATTGTATTTCTAACTGCCATCGCCCGAAAGCCGTAGACCAACGTTACCGCTCAACAACTCTAGACCTAGGCCATCCACGCGCGTCAAAAATCACCTGAATATTTCAAAGACCTTACCGAGAAATGAATAAAAAGGACTATAGTTAAAAATGCATGACGGATTCAATCCACATGCCCGTGTAATACCCAATCAAAATAAAATTCAAACTAAGCAAAAGACACCCCAGTCGACGTAAGCAGCAGAAGTGTTACGTATTGGAGAATGTGGAAATACCTTGGCAATCGCACGATGGCGCATTAAAAGAATCAGCGGCTTCGTCAGTAGCATCCATGGTACGCTAAGCACGGCTATTACCATCAGAATGGTCTGCACAGTTTGCTGGAAGATAAGAACAAACAACGAAAGAAATACACCGTGTAAAAGATGCAGTGAAACAAACAAATTGATAATCATAGGCTGATCGTGTCCGTCTACAACAACGGGATGAAAACTAGCTATAACTCGATTACACACAAACTCTCCGGTCACAAGCAATGTTCATAGAACTGATGACCGAGCGGGTAAGAACATTATCTCGTAACGTGAAAGGTAACCGGTTTGATGCCTATTCAGACTATCTCTACCTGATTAGTCTAAACAATGACGAAACCGGTCGTGGATTGTCGGTTTGAGGGTGAGCATCAGCAAGCAACACTAACACATCAGTTTTACACGTAGTCATTAGTGCCACCCCAAACAGGGTTATAGATTATAGATTATCGTGCACAATTACATTAGTTGCCGATCTTGAATATGTGCAAAAAGGTATATGGCAACGGGATAGAGGTTGACATAACGGACACAGAAAGGTCAAAGAATTTAAATTTAGATTAAATTAGATTTTTCGATTCATACGTCATACTATGTTGAGTCATCGGTGAAGTGACGACAATAGCGCTGAAAGAACGACTGCAACTGAGCAATTCGCGAGCAAACGCCAACAAGGCAGATGATACATACCGTTAGTGCTTACAAGTGTTCATATGCAAAAACCAAAAGAAAACTTTTCATGACCATCTATTACTGTTGTGGTTGGCGTAAACAACCACTCCGAACAATCCTTAACAGGTTTCACAGTTCCAGTCACAAATGACCACAGAATCGTGGAGACCTCCATAAGTTCTGTGTAAGCATTTAAGAATACACAACACAAGAGAAGTATGTATGTGCTTGATGGGGCAAGCTACGCAAATACAGTGCTCGCATTGACTACGACATCGCAGAACACGAACAAGGCGCACAATATGCTAGGAAAAGACGCCTTTCCCAAATATTCGCTTTATTTGTCGAGAAAACGGGATTTTTCATTTTTGATCATTTGAAAGCCGGTCATCTTGTTTGATTTTTAAGTTTGACGCTTACATCTGATTGGTATGTTAGGTGATCTAGTCCGAAAGTCATCAAAATCCCATGAATACAGCGGCTACACACCAGCTTCGTCTTCTGGCTGCGCAGTTAACAAAGCACCTTTGAAAGCCGTCCTTCCCTTAATTGTTGGTTGCTTTCGGTTACTTGCGCTCTTGATTTTGTTGCTTATTGCAGCATCGTGCGTTACCTTCGTTATGACTTGTGGACATACACAGTACCACTCAAAAGTCGTCCATAATTTTGAAGAAAAAACACCTCGAGCTAGGACATGATGCGAATGCGTGTTCGCACAAGTCGATCATGTGTAATCATCACAAAATAAACCGGATTTCGAACACAGTTGGCACTGCCCCACACCAGGACCGTTCGATCGACGGACCAACAAGTATTTGTTATCCTAATATGATCAGGCAGGCGGAATGTATGAGTGTTCGTATAGCCACCGTATCGGAAACGGCGGAAACAGCTGCTAATCGATCGATCCACCAGCCGTGGTGTGATACAATGTCAACTGAATCTGTCCGAAATCCGGGTTATGCAACAGCGTTGCGTTCTCGAAGAGTGCGGCATACGTTCCTATTAGGTTGAAGAATATATTTTCTCAGAAACGTGGGCGACTTTCAAAAAAACATTATACGTTAGATTGGCAAGCGGATTCTGCTTCCGCTACTGGGAGAATGTCCAGTCTCAGAGACCAAAGCATTCAGAGTGAATAACCTGTTTGGTCCAAACCGAGGTAACCCGGCTAGAAGTAAACATCAGTCTCCAAAACGGTTAAAGTTAAACGACTCAGAAATCATCATAATCATAGAGAGAGCAATACATCAGTGGTTTACAATGACGCCAAACTGCCACAACCGGGCAATTACACATTGTTTGTTGTCCTGCAACACAGTAGGACAAGTATGGGTTGGATAATGATGGGATGTTCGAACCTACAGACAAGAGTGGAGGTAACAAAAAGCAGGCTGAAACTATGCGATTGACGAGCAACGCTGTAACTACCGAGCTGCGGGATGCTATCACAGCGAAGAACTACTGGCACTGGTTTATGGATCATCATATATAATCACGTCTCTGAACCGGTTGTCTTCGATCCTATTCATAGACCAATCGAAAGCAGGATATTTAGTTTCCGAGTTAGACATATTACAGTCTACACGTCTGAAGTCGATGACAACAAATGTCAGATACTTCAATTGCTTTCATTCGATGGATGGTTGTGTAGATCACATTTGTGCCACACGCATCACGTCCGTCTCCGAAATAAACAACCTAACGTCCCCGGAAATCTCAGTTGGAGAAGGTCTCACCCATAATGGTTTATTACTGGGAACTATTCTGGAAATACCTCGAGATTTTGAATTTTATCTTTTTGCTCCACAACGTGTCGAAAATCAGTTTCAGCACATGATGCTCCATTGTGTTTTATTGTACCCACTAGGGTGAGATTCTTCAAGGCCAGTCGAAACCAAAATATACACAGAAACCGATCCATTATGCTACATTTACTGTGAGAATAAATACATTCTCAGCTGAAAGTCAGTCTTGTGTGTTCCTTTGGGGTTTTGGGTGGCTTGGTTCGTACTACGTGTTGGTGATTCGTGTGCCGCACACATGCGCGCTAACTATTCCAAGTCTACGATGAGCACGCAGTTCATAACAATCTCAGACACGTCGAAGTGTTCCAAGCAATGGATTGTGATGTGTAGAAGACTCGAACTGATCGTTAGAATACCCGAGCATAGTTATTTTTAAATTCTCCCTCCTACGCAATGATAACACTCTACAAGCAACATAACTGTTTTAAACACTGTCCGCCCAGAAGTTCATATCTGCCAGGCTCACAAGAGTTTCACTGATGCATCCGAGACTCGAAACTCGGCTATCAGTGCTTTATCCCAAAGCATGTCACATTACGTAGTAAAAACAAGGCTCATTAGCCGCACAAAATGACTGTTATCTTATACTGACCAGTGGTCGTCGCCATGATCCATTCTCATCGTTTCTGCTTATCAAGATTGCTTGCTGACAATTGCCTACAACTTTCATAATCAACGGCTTAGTCCATACTGGTAATTATAACTTAATGACAGGGAATGGGACGCACCAAGCATGCTGGAACCAGTCGGATTGTAAATCACTACCGGAAGGATGTGAGCATGACCCGTGAGTAGGAAGAGTGGGCTAAACCGATAGGCAACTACGCACAGGTGACATTGTGCGCACTGAGCACTAGATACACGGCGACGTACCTGGGAGACCCGTTTATTTCAAGACATAACGGTTCACGAACCACTTACTGTAGCTTCGTTTCAGACCTAGTGCACATTTAGCACAACTGGCTATATGAAGTGGTTTGTGTGCCGTAACGAACGGAAGGGAGGTGCGGATTACGTAACACAAAAAGATGCAGAGATAGAAGAAAAAAGACAGGTTAGGGAACAGAAGACTCGCCAAACGAGCGCCAGTGACTACTAGTTATTGCAATAGACGACAGTGTTCACCTGCCTTTAGACTCCGGCCAGAAGGCCAGAAACAATCCCACTCTAACAAGCTTCAACGAAAAGGATTATACGCTGACCACCAGGCTACTGTCACCAGCCCAACCCTCTATTCACAAACAATGCACGATAGGTCAGACCGTGAATTAGCATTAGCAAAACTTATAGACGCCCGCGAGGTCTGAGAGACAATACTAACATGTTCAGTGGTTAGTAACCTTTATTCATCCCAGTTATACCGGCGAACTTAGTCAATGCTGACACGATATTCCCACGATAGTACTGACACCCTAAGTCTCGCTGCAGGATGTGGATATGCCCACCACCGGCTTCGCAGATTGCTTTGCACACATCAGGCTTTCTGTCATCCACTGAACAAATACGATGAAAAGACCTTCCGAAGCTTCCGGTAGCAGCAGTATGTGCAATTTCGACAGCACGTTGTGTCCACCGGGCACCACGATCCTCTCCCAGTTGCTTCCGAAATTCCAAGCAGGTAGCTCTGTGAACAGAACTACAGCGGTGGCTCGATAAAATACTCCGACGAGTATCAAGAAGTCCTAGTGATGCTACAGAAAGCCAGCTGTCGGCAGTCCAAAAAAAAGAGCGATAACGCATGAGGAGACACACCATTTTGGTTACATGCCAAGTATCTTTCTAATGTCATCATCACCATCATCATCATAAACAGCAATACATCAGTGGTTCACAGTGATGCCTAACTGCCATACAACCACGAAGAAGAAAAAGCACACCCTGCATAGGAAGAGAGAAGAAAAAAAGGGGAGGAGGGGACCTAACCACTAAAAAATACATACAACGTCAAGGCGCCTACATCTTACAAACAAACAACCAAGCTGTAAGTGAAAGTAAGACGTCATCAGCGGCTTTCACTACCCCGCGTCATTAAGTGCATTCACTTCACAGACAACCCGACCAAACAACGACAACATTCACGCCACTGAGCTCGGTTAGCCGCCATCTCACCTAAAGTTTCAAGTCACCGACTCTCTGAGTCAGGAGGGTTCCAGCCCGGGAAACGAACCCAACCTACAGTAGCCAACCCCTTCGTGAACGATTTCATTTGTCTACGCCAGGTCATCATCTGTCCACCTCGCACCTTACGCCAATCGGCCGCAGCGTCGGTAAAGAGTGCTAAGTGTGGCATCAGCTGGCATCCTTAGTACATGACCTAACCATCTAAGCCTGTGCAAATGTAGTGAGTGAATAAAAGAACTAGTTTGACAATCAGTGCCAAACACCCGCTTCCTAACCTCCTCGTTACTCACTCGTTGCTTCCACCCGATACGAGCGATTGAACACAGACATCGGTGGTTAAATGCCTGAAGATGGTTCAAGTTTTCTACCCTGAGTGGTCAGGTTTCGCTGCCGTAAAGTAATAGTCCTCACTGTTGTCTGATATACGCGACCCATAAGCTTCAGAGAGATACCTTTCTGTCGCCATAAGTGCCACAGATTAGTAAACACTGCTCTAGCCATGGAAATACGCGCCTCTATCTCATTCCCTACACCTCCGCCGCCGCCGCCGCTGATGCAGCTTCCCTGGTATACAAACCGGTCAACAACCCCCATGACTTCATTATCTAACATTAAATCTACGTAATCAGAGCAATTTTGCAGAAGCAATGCATTTGGAGACTGCAAAGCGCATTCATAACTACATGATACTCAACTGGCATTCGAACGAGAGTGTGAAGAACGCTTACCGGGATGCACTGGTGAACAAATTGCCCAATTCAAGTCAGGTAAGAGAACCTGACAAACACTGGGAAGAAATAACAACAGTCTTGAAAGCTTGCTGTGAGGAGGTGTGTTCTAGAACAGTTGTGCAGCTGCGACAAACCTGAATTTCGGTCACGTTGATAAACCACATGAACCGCACTGTGTAGATGACGGGACCCGAATGGTCAGTTATTGCATTCCAGACGGCTCTCCGTCGGAAGCAGAAGTGGTCCTGAAGTTCAAGTCATTGAAGCGTAACAAGGCTCTTAGACCAGATATCATTCTTTCTCTTTTCAAGGACAATAGAGGTTGGTATAAGAACTGATAGAACTCCTTCGGACAATTCGGGAAACGCAAGGGGCATCTAGTGATTGGTGCTTATCAACAATAATTCCCATTTTCACAAGGAGGCCCGAAGTCTATATGACAACTACAGATGTATCAGTCTAGTGTTTACTGTGTCCAGGTTACTCTCTGGCCTTGAATTACGTCGACTCACTAAGCCCGGAGAAAACCAGATACGTGAGGAACTGGTAGGATTCCAATGCGACCGTGGGCGCGATGAATTCTAGAACATAGATACTCTTATAGGCAGCCGACGGTCAAGGATTTTTGAGCCCTAAAGGCCGCTTTCGATTTGGTTGCTCGTAATGTTCCCTGAGACTGCCTTCTTCGCAAGGAAGTTCCAGGAAAGTAGATGAATCTCTTAAGATCACTGTATGCTCGCTGCAAGAAAGACGAGACTTTATGGACAAGTGTCTCGGGCACTCATCACTTCTAGTGGTGTTTGGCAAGGGTGTCCGATCTCTCACTTCCTGTTCAATTTTACCATAGACGACATTCGGGAAGGTGCACATGAGGAATCTAATGACCTTGACGTTGAACTTCTTTCTAAGGCTAGGCTGACCGAAGTGAATGACACTGTCTTACTTAGCCCCACTGGCGAAGTCATGTAGATTATGCTGAACAGGGTGAACTATCAAAATGGTTTACATGGAACGCGCTTGGCATCTTCAAAGTCTAGAGTGCTGCTTCAAGGCTGGGGCATTCCCACTCCTACCTTCTCCAATCCGACTGAGACTGTGGACATCTTCACATACTCGGGTAGCACTATCTCGTCAGCCCATAGTTTTGCTGATGATATATCAACGAGGACAGTAACTGCACGAGTTGCCTTTGCCAACTTGCATCATCTGTGACATCGAAAAGACATCCAGTTGTCACTTAAAGAAGGATATATAATGCTTGTGTGCGTTCTCTTTTGCTCTATGGTTCGGGAACGTGGCCTGTTCGTAACGAAGATGTAAACAGATTTACTGTGTTTGACCATCGTTTTCGCAGCCAGTTAGCCCACAGTAAGCGAACTGATTACGTGGGCAATACAGCCCCTAGCCGGCGCGTATTCCGGAACGCACGGCATGCGTGATCAATTGATGAACTAATCGCGTTCCACAGCCTACGACGACTAGGTGACGTACTCCGCATGTCAGCCAAGCGTACGCCTTACCGGGTAATATACACTTCGACCACCAACAGTTGGGTGAAAACGTGGTCACAAAATATGAAAATCCAGACTGCCCCACTGAACAAAGTGGGTAGGTGTCACCTGCCCGGCTAGGGTCCTCGTGACTACTAAAATCGCCCGTTAAAAACGCTATCAGAAATGGCAGTGTGCCGCAATCAATGGCGCATCTGCATCCGTACCATTTTCAGTCCTTCCGCCTAGTTCTTTATTATTATTATTATTATTATTACTCTAACCTTTTTAGCGACATCTCTGCTAAGATCTTTCACGTCAATGTTGTTGTCAGCGGTAGCCCGGGCTACAGTACCTTCTCATCAGACTCACGACTGTTATGACGATGATGATGCCTCAATATAGATCCTCGACTAGAGGCTAGAACACTCTAAAATGGGTTTTTGAAGTCCTGTATATCAGATATGTTGAATTATGTTTAGTAAGGAAGTGATATCTAACCGAAACGCAGAGCGAACTTGACACATATCAGTGCATGAACGGAGTCCAGACAGGTGTGGCAGATTTATTCAGTCTTGAAAACAACCACACAATCGATAACTGGTGGCTGTGGTCACCGTGTGCACTATCGATTTGGTGACGGAGGTCACCACGTGATGCACTGACGTTCAGAGCACTGGAAGGTATTATCTGCTAGAAACAGACAGTCATTAACGTAAAACTGTAACAAACGTTTACGGCTGTCTGTTCAACGGATTTCTTAGGTCACGCGTGTCAGCACTCAGCCTGTCTACTCTCCAGCCAATATGAAAATGTCAGTGCGTCGCATGCCGTGCACAAGGTTAGCCGGGCTGGTGGTACAAAATCAGTTCTCACTACGTCTATACCGTAGTCTGCGAGATCATATTCCGTAATAGCAAACAGACAGCGCTTGAGCTATACAGCTCTCGATGTCTTTATTGCACCTAGACAACACAAACACTGTTGATGGTGAGGGGTTTATCAGATAGCACTTTCTGGATATGCGTTTCAGCCAACTATAAAGCCGGTTTGGGCGGTCGTTTGAGCCGCAGGGCGTTTAAACAAGTGCAGGCGCTGTGAATCGGTCGAGTGAGATTAAGGGTGTAGCATCGCATCAGAATCCTGAGGCCGCGTGTCACCAGGGGGATAAGACAATGATGGTGGGGGGTTGCAAAGTTTCGTTAGCCTATGTGCTTATGTGTTCGAATGTCGAAGATTGCAAACTTAAATGCAGCCTCTGGAGCAAGTAAAGGCTTCTATCGATCGACCAAAGATATTACCTTAGTGATTGTCATACCCCCATGGTGGTTACGATCTTTACCGCGAGCAGCCAGTGATACAATGCCCTGGTGTACGGTTGGAAACATGACTGGGAGATCGCCAAGCAGACGGAAGGGAAACAGAAGATAAATGGCACTCGGCAGAAATGTTCAAGTGCCAATGGAATTGCACAACCGTGTCCGTTTACTGAGATAATACATACAATACGACCAATTTATTCTACACTATCAAAATGCACCGTAACCATTCAGAAACAATCCGTTTCCAGAGATATAACTATTCACAAGGTCTCACAAACAGGTCGTTTCTGGTGTACATGTTCACATTTCGTATGACACAGATAGATGTACAGCACTTCAGATTGCCAGTTTACATTGAATACGCAATATGAACAAGTTAGACATCAGCTTTGCGAATTGCCCTATCATTAGCAATGTTGGTATGACAAATGGGACTGTAAGAGAAAGGTTGTCGGTCCTAGCCTCGTCCAGGCTGTCTCTGTTTAGAAGCTTCAAACGGAGAAGAAACTGGCCACACAGCGCCAAGCTGAATGAGCGAATAACACCGGGGTATGAAAGTCCTCCGGTTAATATGAGCACAAGTTTTAGACTGCTGCTAGCTGTTGAACTGCATACATGCAATGTTACTGGTGGACTGAGTGCAAAGCAGCAGCAATGCCCAGACAATCGACTAATCTGTAAGTGGGCATTAACCAACAAGCTTAAGAGCCTCAAACAGCTGGTTCGCCATAAGATAGGACAAAAGGGTAAACTTTGTATTTCTATGACCTAGTGATCACGGAATCACGTTCTGGCATACTCCTCTATAGAAACAGTTGAGAACGTACACGTTTGGAGAGAAGCTTGTCGAAAGATTTAAGTGTAGTTTGATATAGACTCTGAAAACAACAATCCGTCGCAACCGGATTCCTTCGGGTTTGGGCACACCAAGCGTAGGCTTTTATAGAGGTATTACTGGAATGTGGTGTCACGGCACAGTTTCCAAATTATACACCCCACTAATTCGATCGGTATGTGATTTTGGGTCACATGTGAGCCGTCTAATGTCAAACTGCCCTAACCGAAACAGGAAGATATGAAGTAAAGTGAGCCGGAACGCTCGACCGCAGCTTTGTTCGTCCACTTGACTGGCACTACATAGGTTATTTTTAACAATGAGTGAGAAGCAGGAATTGATTGTCCATAATAGCTTACCACTAAGCTATTGCCTCGATGCTAAAACGCATGTTAAACACATATGAGTTATCACTTGGCAACCACTTACCTGACCACTGTAAAATGTGCGTGTAGAAGGCGGACCATCGTTGTTGTAACTAAATCGCACCATATTGATCAAATCTGTGGAAGTTCAACACAACAGTATGTAATTCAAGTCAGGGTTATATATGAACTGATGTCAGATGTCAGAAAACAGATTCCTTAGATCAACCATATCATCACCATCATTAACATCATCATAAACAACAAAACATTAGTTCACACTGATGCTTAGCGGCTACACACAAAAAAACAGAAGCAAACCCTGCATAGAAAGAGAGGAGGGGAAAAAAGGGGGGAAGAAAATGGACCTAACTACTAAAAAAATAATAGCCACGTCTATATTCGAACATTCAACATCAAGGTGCCTACACCTTGCAAAAACAACCGAGATGTAGGTGAAAGTAAGGAACAACCATAAACGTAGGTGTAACGACAGACTTTGCGAGTAATTGTACCTCACGGTCAATAAGCAATATTATCAATGGCAACTGTGATGAGTGTTAGTTGACACGCGTAAAACCTGAACAGGACGATAGTTTAAACGAAATTGACACTGTATGTAGACCAGGCTTGATCGGTGTCACTGGTACAAAGCAGTCCGACCGCGAATTTGAATGCAATTTAACTAAGCGTACGTGAGCGCACATATGTACATACACACATCATCCGCCTTGAAACAAGACCGTGCCTTAAAGAAGCTGAAGTGAATGACAGTATGTACGCTCTTTTGCAAACTAAAAAGAAAGCTACACTTCTGACTAACTGCAGATTTGTTCGAAAACAAAGAACTATAAAAGAGCTCCAAAGGACACAACAGAGAGCTGCTCTGCATCCGGTTTCCAAACTACTATCAGCAACCACCAACTGAATAAACAACAAATCCAAACATTAAGAACCGTCGTAAAAATTGTTTACCGAGAAAAAACGAGTAAGCGAAGTAATTCTGAGCGTACGGCATGAAATGTGCTCTAGGACGTTGTGACTACAAACTATTTTACGAAGTCATTGTTAACTGAAAGTACCAACAGGTGCAAAGGAATCGACTTACTGATCAACAAGCTTGGAGCAGTGCCTGCCTGTTCCGCCCCGTAAACAATCCATTTGTAGAATATCAGCAGGATCAGATAGACAAAGATAGACGAGAGGAACAAGATTTGAGGAATCAGCTCGCACCAAATAGCCAGTGGTTCGTTGAAGAATCTGAGGGATGCCGGATGAATAAGGAGACAAACAAGAGTGGCTAACAGATTACAGAAGGCGAGATATAATCCCCTCAAATAAGCCAGATAACTCGCGAATCCATCACCCGATATTGGGCGAGTAAGTCATTTGAACATCAATAGAAGAATGGGTATACGTAGAAAGGAACAATATGTTCCGTCCCGAAGAGAAGAATAGGTTTAAAGCACAGGATACTTCTATGTTTGAAAATTGGTGTAGTAGAAGCAGAAGCGATGGTTACATATGACTGGACAACGAACTACTGTCACTGAAGCCAAGCAGAAAAAGGGACGACTACAGTAACAGCACCGAGCACATTGCCAAACAGCCATCATGTGAAGGTCAGCAGCGAAATGCGTGGACACAGCAAGTGAGTAATTAGCCGTGGGTAACTAGTAACAGTATTGCAGAGGGATAATAACGGCACGTCTGACATCAGTTCTTCATATAACAACACCGATTCATCAGCACAGTATATGCTACCCAGCTGAAACAGTTCTACGTGATCCAGGGAAAAAAATGTAATCCCAGCACAGTGTAAATCTTGTTCTAGTACTACCAATCATGGTCAAGTCGTAAACCGAGCACATTAGTCGGAAATGCTGATGGGCTGACGTAGTGCTATTGATCACCCATTCAGACTGGTATCCGGGAAATGAACAGCCATCAAGTGGCATAATATGCCGGATCAGTGGCAGTTACAATCAAGCATTAGAACACTGTGTTTTATATGCAAAATATGACAGTCAACTCTGCGCTACCTTAGTAACATGAAGAAATGTACACAACGTACACAATGTACACAACGTTTTATTCTTTTCATTACCCTCTGAAGTCTAGTGATCGACCTGCAAATGTGACTATGCAATCCACAAAAACTAAGTTTTCGTTGCTCTGGACTATTGTATTGAATGGTTCCGAACAGCTTATCTGCTTCCCTTAGAAGGGACTATCTAAATCTACCAAAAATTCGACTTTTGTAACCGTAGAGAATGAATGAAACATCTTTGCAATAGTGCAGTTTTCTTAAAATTTGCACAGAGAACCCACTGCTCCAAATAGGTCGCTTGTTTGCCGCATTCTGTCCACTGTTGTGCGGGTCACGCATATTACTGCATGCATAGTAAACTATAGAACGATCAGAGTATTTAAAAGAACTATGGACGAGAACAACGCCTAAGTGTAGTCGAATCACGAAGACTCAACTGCTCCAACATATAAAAGAGAACCTAGTTACGATAAATACATCCCAAGAAAACATCATTTACCGTAACAAATATGAATGAAATATGAATAACTAAAGGACGTCAGATATTTAAAGGAAGATTGGCGACAAACCTCAAAAACGCCTTCATACTAACAGACTTCACCTATCGTGAAGAAAACTCGTGTCAGGAATAATTCCGACAAAAAATATCAGACTGTGCACACCCACCTGTAGTTAAACGCGCCCAAACAGATGCCAATCAGCATGTGTAAGACCCCCAGGATAATAGACATCTTCATTTTGATTGAATTAGTGAGCATGATTTTGTTTGTGGCCAACTGCCAAACTGGATCCAATCCAAATGGATAAGGATAGCCAGCAAACATTCGATCTGTTGTCCGATTCACTGTGCCAGGCTCCAATTGTAATGCATCATTGAGAACCAACGTAGCATTATCGTACGTGGGATACCACGAAGAACCGAATATGTTCAAAGAACGCGAGAACACATCGTTGTAAATCAACCCAGTGTATATTGAAAATATGCCCATTAGGAGGATAATATATCGGCCACCGAAAAACGTATTCCAAACTTCACCGCCTGATTTTTTAGCCTGTAAGAAATAGTACAACTATAGTCAGGAACAGCGATAAACAATCGGACGGGAAAAAACATCCTCAGATACAGGCACAGAAAAATAAGCAGTATACAACAAAGGTGAGCAAAAATTGAGCAAGTTAACAGTTGAGTCACCGATTACTACACAATAGTGTGGAAGCAAACGAGATTGCGCAATTGACTACCAATCAGTGCATGAGATAAAAAAAACACAAATGATACTTACCATCAATTTCCTTTCAGACAACACCATCCACAGCGCAAAAAGAAACATGAGTAGTCCATGACCCGCATCGCCGAACATCACACCGAACAAAAATGGGAAAGTGATCACGGTGAACATCGCCGGGTTCACTTCGCGATAGCGCGCTACACCATAAGCATCAATAATGTTTTGAAATGCAGCGGTAAATTTATTCGTTCGATGATAGGTCGGAGGACTCTCTCGTATTGCAACTCCGTTCAGAATAGGTTGCAGAGTGCTATTACTGCGTTCCATGCCACGCCGCAATGCCAGGTGAATTTTGTCCACATCGTTCACTGCACACCAACATTCACCGACCATACACTTGGTGGTCACATCCAGGTTGAACAAATTCAAAGTGTGATAAATTGCCTTTATCTTCCTGACTTTAATGAACCACACACGGAGATTTTTTGCGGCAGTTTCTAAAATACGCTGACGATGTTGTTTGGTTTGGGTTATAACAGTCTCCAAGTCTTCAATTTTCCCAATCACTTCGATAGCCATATTGCGCCTATCGACTTGCGAGTCCGGACACGGAGAAATACTCGCATGGAAACTAAAACAATAACAGACACATGTATTACAGCCCAGCAAATAAACAAGTGTACCCATTAACCGGTAAAATCACCGATCCAGTGCGAAAATTAGAAACAGCAAAGCAAGTTTAGATGGTAGTTGTGAACTTCGGCAAGCAAGAAGGCCCAAGTTCGTCCCTAGGTAATCAATTGTGCTGTCTTCGATCATCTCTGTCTAAGGCAACGGGTTGTTATCAAAGGGGAATGCACATATGTGCAACGCGGCCGTTCTGCATTATACAGTTCAAAGTAACCGGGAATGTTCAGTAACAGGACAAAAATGAAACATGTGCTACAGTTGGACCCGGTAGTTCCTACGCCAATTAACTGACTATAGTGTCAGTCATTACATGTCAGAACTACCGACGATTGAGAAGGATCACAAAGTGGTCAGGTAGCGAAGAAATCACAGATCATCAAACCTAACCACTCTACCACGAAGTGAGTTGAGACGAACACCCTTAGGCTGAGCAGATCAAGTTTCCAGAGTTACAACATGAGGCATCTGATGTCATTTCGAATCACGTGTAGGTTGCAGTTAGGTGGTTTACTCTTAGATAAGCAACCTAGACTAGAATGCAAAACAGTATGACTGGTAAACAGCCTCATTACTAGTGAAGCAGTCCGAGCAACTCGGACCCAAGGAACATGGTCGTCGTGTTTGATAGTAACGTTGTACACACAAATAAAGAACATACACACAAGATTTAAAAACAGCTAGATTGTCCAGCTGATCACTTGGTATGGTCCACAGTCAGACCGGAAAGACTGTCCTAATAGCTGAAATAGTTCCAGCTCCAACAGCAAATTTCAAATGCCAACAATATTCATAAAGATACTTTCCGAATGCTCTGCCCTTGGGAACTGCTTGTCTACTGATCAACAGACTAAACGCAGTAACTCGAAATGAAAGCACACTTGAGCAAAGTATAGCTGACTAGCTGCAACACTTCGGCTTCTGGTAAATTTTAATCACGAGAGTATGTAGGCAGGTCATGTGAAGTCGACAGTAGAACACCAAGTAGAATCAAAACCTACTGCAACGTGGTTAGAAGGATAGTGTTTGATCACACAAAGCAGCTGATGATCAATAAGTGAATATCATGGTTTATTGATTTGCACAACATACGAACGACAGCTCAGTTGCAGTGAATTCACTGGTAGGAAACAGTGACTATTTGACAGTCACTGAGTGCGTAATACAAGGGGTCGACCGATCAGATGCCGTACGAGTGTTTCAAAATCAATGAACGTAGATCTGGTGAGTCAAGCTGACAATTACTCCCGAGTGGTGTGAACAACCAAGGTACGTCTTAGACCACTGTATTCTAGGATAAGGAGATGATGTCGGTTAATATGAAAACTGCGTTCATCACGGATGGTAGTACGAACAGAACAAAAAGGCACTTACCCTTCACAAATTTTTTTCACACGCGTGCGTAACTGGTCTCCTTGGAAGAACACGAGAAAAACCGATTTGTTAACCTTAGTACCCTGAAATCACGAAAACAGCAGCAGAAGGACTTTAGTGAGGCATAAGATCGATTAACAGTTAAAAATCCAACAAGAATACTACGCAACGTTTCAAGATACTTTCGCCTGACATCTGTCCTAATTTGGAATCATTACTATCAACAGATAATCATCATTTCAAGCCGTATGGCCGTAACCAGGACAAACTGGCAATACGGAGTGCACAGTGTCAGACCGGTGAAGCGTCCGCAAGCCATCCGCCAACGATCTGAATCACCGTAAGACGGATTATGCTCATAGAGTTAGCTAGCAACTTGGAAGTTATACTTCGAAGTGCAAGTCCAAGTAAGCACGAAACTGGTCACAGTGGAGCTTTGTCTTCCATAAACCAAGTCGTCATCACCCATATCGTGAACGGGAATATGCAGCGCATTCAAGGATTGCCGAACTTCATTTGAAAAAGGGCAGACTGGTAAACGGTTTTCAACATACCGATGCTCCGTCTTGCAACATTGTGGGAAAGGTTCATTGACTACCAGTTCCCGATGTCGTCCTACCTTCGTCGTCATGGGCAACAAGAAAATGTTGTGCGTGAATAACCAATAAAAGCTTCCAGCACACGGGCGCTGTGGGAATGTGGCCTAGTTCTATCACATATTGCGATCTGGTAAGTGCGAACATTGTAGAAAGGTGAGCACAAGCAAATTTCAGTTCGGCAGAACACTGACGGAACATCAAACGACGCAGAAATCTGTGCTCTACTATCCCCAAAAGTGTTACACAACATAACACTGTTGTTCTCCAGCTCTCTCCATCCTCTCAACTCGATTCCCCAGAATAAAGCAGGCTAACACGAGCTTTGCAGTACAGCGTGAAAAAACAGCGGTGGAAACATCGACCATCAATCACAAAGGTGCGGACTTGAAGTCCAAGATACTACACAACTGTTTCAAACTACGTTTTTGCCAACATAACATTCACATCCCACGTGACTGAGTACACAGCATAGCAACAAACAATTGTGATGTAAAGGCCGGATGCATTTATTTGTATTGACTGAAATAAAACTAGATAAAGCATAGATCATTCCAGTTTCTATTTATCGTGACCGAAGCCAATCTGGACCGGTTACTAGAAATGACCAGTGTCTATCCCAGGTGATAATACACTAAAAAATTACCGCCTCAACACAAACAATGCTCGTGAGACAGATGACCGAGCTAAAATGATCATCAGATCATAACGCAAACGCCGATCTGCACATCTGCCAGGTAAAATCAAATGAGGACGAACCCAACCCGAGTGGTAAGTAGGGGATGAACACGATTAGGCAAGCAGAAATGTAGGTTACAATCGAGTTTGTTGTCACTGGGCAATCTGATAGATTTAAGGATTGTTCAGAAACTACACTGGGGCGGTCGGGACATGAACGTATACTCTATGGAAATCTGTGTCAGGATGATCAACACTTGCGACAATCAATTGTCGACCGAAACATTTTTCACTAAACAGTTCATATTAGTTCACATCAATTCGCTGAAAATCTGTAGCACAGTGTACTGTCTAACCTCCCTATTCAGCTTCTGTGGCTGAAAGAAATATGGTAAGTCTATTTAGGTTGCCTATACGAACGAAATAGTGCGTCAATGCTTGAAGACAACACCTTTCCTCTGTCTACTCCACGCAAAAATCCACACAATAATCAGAAGACTAACCGTCGCCGGATCTTCAAGCGGTTCATCAATTTCAGCTTGTTTAAGAAACACGTTTCCACGACACGCTCTCCAAAGCATACGTTCGAAGGCCGGAAGACGATCACGGTGGATCACGCCAGCCAACGATCTGGAAAATGACCGAAACAACGCAGCTAGAGACCAAAAGTTTTCTAAGGACAGACCGTATTTACGCAAAAACGTTGAAAAATAGGCCGGTGCAACTTCATGCAAAAACTTGGCAAAATCCATGCTGTGAGTAAAATTAGCGTAGATACTGATGAATTTCATGCGCAACATCAGAAAAGGTTACGAAAACGATGAACGACCAAGTGTGAAGGACAATATACACCTAAAACACCGGGTGAACAAAACGGTCAAATATAACCTGACGACATGCGTGCCCTGCAGACAGAACCCACGCACAAGTTAAGATATAATGACTGGTCAACGACTGCTGGCAACCGTTGTTTAACCAGACATACGACGAAACTACTGGTATGTTAGAAGTTGATATATACGAATCGGTTACTGCGGCTAGTCTATTCACAGAATAATCGTTAGCAGGACCTGTACGATCCATCTATGTTACGTTCCTGCATGTGCATATATACACACGCGCAATCGCTCATTCACGGGAACCGTCCCGACTCACACCTGCCGGTCGCAAAGGTCACGTGCGCCCAGACATGCTTTGTCCCTTTCTCATCGGCTTGTTATTGGTTCATCGATCCGTTCGCTGTAAACTTTATTCACTGTTACATGTAATTCACTTTCATGCTGGCTCAGCCAGGATACACAAGGTTTCTCTTGCATCCCTACAGTTTTCACTTCAGTGCGTAGTGCAGACATAACTGAACCGTTAACTTACGCTTTTAGATTAAGCAATATGCTGTTTTTCACTAAACAACCACACAACACATAAGAGGTACAGAATATCAAATTAATCAGGTGCTTGCTGTCAACACGACACCTGAACCAACGAGTTTCGTAATGTTAGTCTGCGTTACTGTTGATAAGCGGACTCGAATCGGTTCAACAACAGAAACACGACACAACACATGAGGATTGAGAAACGAAAAACAGTCAACGCATGCAAAGAACACCAGGTCGACGGGCAGTCGTCAAGGTCAAAACATGAAGCAACAAACAAACATAAACCCAACAAATGGCTTCACACCACATTGCTCAGCGGCAAAGTTAAACAGCTAGGCAAAACCAACAAGAAATACGCTAAGGGAAAATCAGGCGCACATAAAACGTTCGAGCTTCTGGAATGCATGGGATAACTACTTTCTAACGCCCAGGTGAACACAGTTAAAATTCACCTATGACTCTAAACTAAAAACTAAATAGCAAAACATGAACCACATAGTATCAATGGCCAAATTACACCAAACACCACATAATCTGAGTGCTTAAAACTAAGCATTTGCTTATGAGATGTGCACGTGGAGTAAGAGTGATAAGAACGTTAGTGTACTGAGTTGCACAAAAGTCTTACTTGAAATACGCATGAAAGGGAAAACAAAAGAAAAGGTAGAAAAACCGTAAACCCTGGTTACTTAACGCCACGATGTCATGAGAAGTAACGAATAAACAATTGGAAGCAGAGAGCCTTTAACAATTTAAGACTAATTCTAAACGGCCCAAGTAAACAGAATGGTAACAACTGCACATTAAGTATTTAGCAAATTGAGGGTTTTAAAAAAAAATCTATTCGCAGAACCTCCTGGGAAATGATGCACATTTACACAGTTATCCTAAATGAGGCGATAATGGCTCCAAAGACGCTAAACCGTTGTTAACGTTAACAGCACCATCCCGGTAGATGGTGGTTACACGTAACTGCCGCACAATCATTAAAAAAAACTAACTTTCAAAGAGAAATGGAAGCCAATCCATAAAATTTACATCTAAAGACAACTACTCAATGACAAGGGCTTATACGTGGGCGAGTAATTCAGTGGTGTACGGGAGTTAGGCAACATCTCTGTTGCTTTCGGCGTCCCACCAAAAGCACAATGCGGCAGAAATGCCACTGAATCTCAATGTTCAACATATCTTCTAACGCTTCTGTCCACAAGCCAGATGAGGTACAAAAAATAAATACAACCTAGTTAATAGAGTAGAGGCGCCTGCTTTTAGTCCCTTGACCGCTACGTTATGCACCTGTTAGTTAATGTCCCGACAAAAAAGCATGGCGTAGTATACGTGAGTTAATGATCGTGATGAATATTAGACCATCTAAATGTATAGGCTTAGGCGACCAAACATGTCCGATTTTCGCTAGCAAAACTGTGCACCTCTCATCTTCGTTGTTTATCTGTTGGTGTCATCCGGTCTGTATAACAGAGTAGATGTGCGTATACCACGCTTATAAAACTCCTTGCCATTCGTCAAAATATACGAATGACCGTGTATGCATTAACGCAACAGGTGAATAATACAGGATTCGAAGGCTATTGACTATCGTGGAACGGAACCTGCGTTGCATCGCAAAGACGCAGCATATTTGCACGAACTGCACGTCAGCCTGTGCTCAACTCAAATGAAAATTCGTTAGCGGCATGCAATATTACCCAACCAGGCAAACAAAGAGACATAGGCAAAAGGATTCGTACTTGCTTCCTCCAAACTAGTGCACTCTGCCAACGAATAAAGTAGACAAAGCCGACAAGACCCCAAACATGATACCAAAAATAGAATAACGCAATTGAACACAGTTCTGAATGCACAAAGGTGACCAGTTACACCAAATGCCAAGAGCCATTGTCTTCCACCTCGCCAGATTTAAGTTGTCACAATTGGACAATTGCCACGTAAACGTGTGGCAGCCCAGATACGCAATGCATATGCTACTTACCTTTTCACAATGCTGGATATCAACAAATTAGTTGGTTATCGACGGCAAGAATAGTGCGGTGTTAAGTAATGCCATTGTACCCCCGCAAGAAGACAAGGTGTTGTCTATTTATATCGACTTACTGCTTATAAGTTAGAGGAGCTATGTTTTTAGCCTTGATACTACAAGGTGTTTGCCTAGAGACAAACTGGGTCACAGGTCGGGCAGTTCAAACCTGGACAAGAGTGATTGATTGTGCTAAGTATTCATTCGTTGTTATTTGACACTTGACACCGATCGATATTAATCATATGAAAATAAAACACGAAAAAAATAGTCGAACTCACTCGAGGGGTCTTCTTTGACCAGCGGTTCTGTTACTCATTGATCCGGCCTCGAAAGTTTGATCGGCTGACGTAATCAAAAATTGGTCAGCGTCGGCCTAAGAACCGAGTAGTGAGATCGGTGCAAACACATATCAGTGAGCATGCAAGTGAAAACAGTGAGCCGTCGGGGAGTGTAAGGGTTAGCTTGGGCGAAGAAAACAGTGATGCAAGAGGACAAACGAAATAAAAAACTGCAGCGAAACAAAATGCACTAACGTAAACCCACCCCAATCGAAGCCCACCAGCAGCGACTCCTTCTCCACCAAGCAGTCCAACGTTTTCTTCCGTCATTGCAGGATCGTGCAGTGCCTGAGTACGACCCAGCCGTCGAAGAGGCAAATCATTTGAAGGCAAGGTGAATCGTTCAATCGATAAACCCTCGCACTTAATTACACCGACACAACACCAAAGTCGGGAAGACCGACAACAGAATTGGACAACATTTCCAGTGAATGCACACACAGAATACGAACTCAACGACATTAATCTGAAAATCTGACGAATATCACTGCGAAACATCAAAACCAAAAAAACAGCGGTTATTAAACCCTGTTGAAGTCAAAGCCCCATTATTGCTTTGGAGCTTTTGTGGCCAATCGATTGCCATGGGAAGTCCTCTTTGACAAACGTACAACGTAACTGCACACGTGTCCAAGTTTATTGCTCGTTTGATTGTAGAACATGATCATCCTGAGACAGTTCGCATAGTCATGTCGTACAGGAGTTTAGTTGGAAAGTACGCGATCAACTTCTAGGCGCTAACCAACCGCGAAGTATACAGGTAGGTTCAGAAGAAAAAAGTTGCAGTAATACTAACACACGTTGGTGGATTCACATTCAGTAATAGGATCTCTGGCGAAATGGTGCGCGGCCAAATTGGCGATACTCTCAAACAGAATATTACCCAGCCAAAAATGAATTTTACCAACCTTGACTAGACAGCCTGCGCATATGGACAGTTTGTACCGGCATAAAATATATTCCACAGTGAACGACATCACTCTAAGGATCTAGATTTCCGAAACGGATTTTCATGGGCGCCACGGTTCTTATATCAAGCCTTATCAAGCCTTTGCGTTAGCATTACAGTGACACGACAGTTACAACAGTTAGCAAAGTAATCCGTTGAAATATTGTGACATGTGGCTGCATGCCGTACTTCTTTAAAATTTTCCGTTTCCACCTAACCAACTACCTGCAAGCTTGCTTAAGTGAAACGACAAATGGTGTGGCCGCAAGCCTGTAGACACCTACAGTGCAAACTAACAAAATAAAACACTAAAAATAAGGACAACAATCACCTGCTTAATTAAAAACCCCATATATGATCTGGCAAAAAATAAATTGTTAAACCTTAAGTCAGTCACGTTGTTGGTCTCGGATGCCTGATTACCACCTACTGTGGCAGAAATTTGGGAAAAGTTCATGGCATTTGCAGCGAGGACATTGCTCTCCGCATACAATCTGTCGTGTAATAACAGATTTCCAGCTAATTACCGGACGAATTCTAATCCGAACGTGGATCCAGGATACAGTCAAAGTAATTTGAGTTAGAGAGACAAAAGAAACCCGATTGACTGAATGACTGAGGGTAGGAAATGCATGCGAAAGAATATGAATCTATCCCTCATGGAGTGCACATGCTCAACTGTCAACAACACTGCAACACTTCAGGGACACCCGGACACACCAACAGCGCTTCCCTTCAAGCTGATGTCAACCTAAGAATCTGATATCAAAGCAACTCACGAACATACTTCGACTGAACCCCATGAATCCGAACACGACAAACACCATGAACCCAAACGCAAACATACGAAGAGTATGAGCAAGGAGCGTGAGGCTTACACCTCTAAGCGACAAGTTCGCCGATGTGTCTTCGGAACGTGATCGGTGCGGATGGACAAGTCAAACCGTGAAACCACAAACCCCGTGCTATCGACTTTTACTGGAATACCTCGGAGCAGCGATAATATACTAGTATTATACTTCCAGCTTCCAAAGAGAAGTGAAACCATTGAACGGAGAGGTTTTGTCGACCTCTGAGTGCAATTAACCCCTCTTACGGGCTTCGCTGCCTTGAATACCGCTTACGAATGGCAATCCACAGCTTGCCAAGCCGTACTTTATTCACCAGTGGCAGGTTGGGCTGGAAACTGCTCGATAATCAGGGTTACAGACACGAAGGCACTGATGAGGCTTGCTTCGGCAGGGTGTGCTCAGCTACTTGGTTGGGATCTGAAGGACAATAAACATCCTTGGCTGGTGAAGTTGTCTGACATGGAAAACGATAGTGTTCGCGATAGGAGCCCCAGTGCACACTGATGTAATATTTTTATCTTCTCGTCCCATCTTCTTCTTTGTCGCAGTCCTCTTTTTATCTTATTTGTTGCGGAATGATGACCAATAAGTGACTCTTTTATCACGTTAAATATGTCACCGAGTCCCGCTTCGTCTGCGTGACACAAACCGCAACAGGTATATGGGAATCACGGGCGAATTGTACGGGTCACCACGTCCAGTTACTATGAAAAATCTGTCTCTTAGGGAAGTTATAACACTAACGAACAAGTATTTACTCAAGCAGAAGAACCACTGTTTGCAACCACTGGTCTCACACTGGACAGCATGCTGTCCAGTGCAATGGTAACAACAGTATGATGTTCAAAACAAACTTAGTAACAAATAAGTAGATATGGCGAATGGATATGGAGTCAACAAGACTGGTGACATTCGTCAACTAAAGAGGCTATACGATTAAACGATGCAAGTTAGGTGACACTGATGAGGCAATATTGTACCTTGGAAAGATGCCGCTAAAACAATCATTTAACTCGTATATAACTACCCGCCGGATCAGAAGTTAAACTAGCACAAAGATCTTACTTACATATTGTAGGTGTCTTAATGAAAGAGGAGGAAAACCCAAATAACAAACCTCTTCAAAAAAGTTCTGGGTTTTCCGGAGAATCTGTTTCAACTCAGACAACTTTATATGTGCCTTTGTAAGCTCCTCGGCACTGGAATTAACCTCTTTTAGCTCGTTTTCTAATTTTTCAAATATGCCTTCCAGGTCAATGATTTCACGGGGTGCGGGAGCCTCGGGATTTTCCCCAGTATCAAGAATGGGAAATTTGTCCTTCTCGATTTCTTTTTCCAAAAACCCTAAACTAACCATAAAACAAAAATGGTCGTCATACGTAATTTTCGTTCCATTTCATCGCACCTTCTGACTTCATTCACGAACTTGCGCTGGAAAGCGCTCGTTCCAGCAGCGCTCTTAAACAGATGAATTGAGGGAAAGTCAAAAGAAAACTTACATCTCGAAATTGCACCAGCCCGAGCTCACCAAGTTCCGATATACACATATGGGCAATGTCTGTGTGTAGAAACACCTGAGACAATTGCATCTCCTCGCTCCGGAAGATCGACCCCATCTCTAGAAGTTGAAACCAAATCGAAAACAGCGCCGCTCTAGGCCACTGTTAATTTCAATCTCAGATCCAGTAAAGTAGAGTTCATTAACCCTGTGAATGGCGGATTTCGCCGACTTCAGCGATTTGTTCACGGGTTCGGAGTTGGAGGCCCAAGTCACCCAGATCCAGTCAGTTTGTCCGTTTCGATGTTAGCAGTGTTCTGTTGACCTAAAAGGCAGTCGCTGAAAACGGAATGTAGCAACGTTCTTGGGGTTTACAGGGAATACCGAGAACACA
>JTDE01001172.1:5867-16535 GCA_014338405.1 Paragonimus skrjabini miyazakii
TCATTCTGAACATAGCCATACACCACGGATCTTTTATGACCTATCCCGTCTGTGGCAAGAAACTGATATAGCTTCAAGCTACAACCGCAACTGTGAAATGATAGAAGACCTACTTGCGACGGTTGCTTCCATGAGTGGCATCGACGTTGACCACATCAGGAAAGCGTCTGAACAACTGCACTTGCTGCCTCCGTACGAAACATACGTGAGTGCATCTATTACTGTCGTCTTTGATGACACGCAGTACGCCGCTTTTCTCTGTGATCAAATAGTTGGGGCAAATTTTCTACAACACTAATGTACACAAACCCACTTATTTATTGTCGGAGGGTTCGAACGCTGCGTGTAATCGGTAGACCGTAAATATCTCTGCTGTCTTTTGGTTAAAAATTATGCTCTAGCTACTGAAGTTGTTGAAATTTGGTGACATGTTTCATATCCTGAAACCTTAGAATTCTGTTGCCTTGAGAGTTTTTGTATGGATCATCCAAATACGTATGCAAGGAATGCGCGGTAGGATAAATGAATAAATGAAGCAGTGTGGCATTCCACGTAATTTCGGAAAATGGAAGGTAGAATATAGTGAAAAGTGATGTCATCGAGGTGGAAACGCATGCTTTTGTTGAAATTTAGACGAAATTAAGCAAGAAAACGTGATTATAATTTCGACAATCGAACTGTTGTTGAAACGTGTTAATTAAGCGTTTTATAAAACTGGAAACGTGAGGAACGCCTATGAAGCTGCTTTAACGTGAGACAGTGCTCTAAAGCTGGACAAGTAAGTTGTGCTCTATTTGTTATATTTGCCATCTTTACCATTCCTTGGTACAATTGTTCTCAACTTTTCTATGAAATCCGGATGTACGCTGGAATGCGGACGAGGTGACCGGCTGAAAGAATGACATTGAAGAACACTCCCAGCCGGAAAGATTACGGCACTTATAACGGCAATCGTGTAATTTGCCGGTGCGGCGCTTCCAGGTCGAAACGACCCAAGCAGCACATCACCCCACGTTTATTGGGGCAAAATGGGGCTTTGTATATAAGTGGGTTTTTCATGGTAAGTACGCAACATTATCCGATGGGGTATGCTTCTTGTAATGTTTGTACTTCCGTTGTAAGTGTCATTACTCACATGTTACTATGTCTGACTTCCTCGTTTTGCTTTAATGCATTAATCGATCATAAACTATTACGCTCAGCTTGCTCTGACTCAGAACGCCGGTTGGTTGTCGTTATCTGTTTTTTGGCGTCGTTGTGTTTTTGCGCAATATTGATTACGTTCAACAGAAAATAAAGGAGCACCGTTCGGTGTCAATTATTCATCGAAAATGTAGAAGGTTCATGCAACGTGATTTCGTTTTGTTGCTCTCTTTACAGCAATTTGGGCTTCAATTTTTTATTGTATTTCGCACCTTTCACCCTCCATACATCTCATGTACACTCGAGTTTCAATCAATGTGAATCGAATTAATCAATAGTACAAAATCTATCTCCATGGTCGCGATTCCTGCCTTCATTCTGCGTTTCTTGTCGCTCATGTACTGATTTCTGGATAGTTATAGGCTAAGGCTGTCAACCGTTTATTTCAGCATATTTCCGAATTTATCTGTCATCACGATTATCTCCGCTTTGAACCCAAAATCTCTTCGGAGCAACACGACAGATTGTATCCATCGGAAACCTTCATTCACTGTAGTGGAAACCTAAACAAACCACCTTTACAAACTATTGTGAGTTATTTGCTTCCGTTTTCATCACATTTAACTTCGTGTTCACGCCTAAGTTTTATATACTGTTCACGTCTACTATAGTCTTATATACGCTGTTCAGTAAATTGTCCCCGTTTTCCGATCGTCACCTCGATTTCAGTTATTTGCTCATTCCTCTGGTTACCGCCGCTTCTTCTATCACCTATACGAAACGGATTATTTGTATCACTGGTGAATGTTTCTTTGTTCCTCATGCAATGGATAATGTTTTGTGTATATTTTTCATACTTTCCATAAGTAATAGACATATATGACATGTCAGTCGGTACTGGTGTCGTTGCGCAAACATGTGTAGATAGTTAAATATCAGCTTTCAGGTTTGTATGATGCTTACCCGTTTCCACTACAGAATTGGGATCTTAACAATGCGCGACAGAAATTACGAGTGAGTGTCAGATGTAGTACGTAATACTGTGCAACGTTACACAAATTGTCATCACATTTCTTTTCATCTCAAATTTCAGATCACTGAAATACGTGTACCTAAATTAGAAGTCCGCAGTTCAGCTAAGACGGATTATTGTCTATAACTGTGTACTTCCGTTTGCAACTTGCATCAGCATGTTAATTGTGTTATATCTAGGGTGACACATCAACCATAATTTGCCTTCCGAACATTAGCTATATGTTGCTGCGCAATCACCATAACTGTTTGCTTATGCATTTCTATCCACTTAGACAGCTTCACTGGCGCCCTCATTTAAAATATCTTATCCGTTACATTGCAGATACCCTTCGAAGACAGGTCATCCATATGGACAATGAACATCAGTGAACGAAGATCTGATTTTCACTGTCAAACATTTGTAGGGGAATAAACCAGTTTGCTGATCCGAACAACGATGTTGTACATTTACGATTATGAGCAATAAATGTGCATGCATTTACAACGTTTCATTGTTGCTTGTTTTCTCACTTTGACGGGTCGTCTCGCGTGTTGGAGACCTTTTCGGATGCGGTGGAGCAATTATATATGGGGAACTGAAAGAATAATGCGCAGTAGTTGAGAGAAATAGGGTGCGTAGGTAAGCTTTCGTGCATTAAAACGATTTTGCGAACAGCCCCCATTTTACCTCATGGGTCCACTGGGGGCCCATCGGTGAAAACCCCATTTTAACCTCCCGCCAGTCCTGAAAGCCCCTCGTGGTTCCCAAAGGGATCATATGGGGCGTGCTATTTCGGGGTTGGAAACGGCTATTTAGGCGCGAAAAATTTTTTTTTCAAATTTTCCATAAAATATTAAAACTCATTACGGGACAAATGTATAGATTTCATCGAGTATAATAGTTGTTTTGCATTGAGAACAATCATTTATACCTAAAAATTGTTCACATTCGCAATTTTGATGAGAAAAAAGTGTCGCCAATTTTTTCGATGAAAGCATCATGTTGGTTTTCGTAATCGATTTTGCGATCTGAAAATGGTTCTATCGGAAGTTTCGTGGTGGAATACGTAAACGCAGTGTGCAGAAACGCCCACTTTCGTGTGGTTTTGAAAATGTATTCGAATTTCTAATTTTCCACTATGTTACGTTTGCATTACATTGTACATGAAACCTCACAGTAATTCCTAATAAAATCTATGCCGCCACGTTTGTTGATTAGTAACTCATCTGAATTATACGTTCAGCCTTGTTCCCTTGTAGTATTTCTGGTGGAAAACGGTCTACGTTGTCACGTGGTTGTTTCTTCCTACGGTATGGTGTATAAATGGGTAACACGTCCTACTCTATCGTTAGCAACGTGCGTATTGTTTTGTTTATCGCTCAATGACTATGCCTGAATGTAACTTGCCATGCGTATGTGATTCAGTGCTCACTTACTGACAGATAATTACCAACTTTGATGCTGGTTACTTATCTGACAAAAACAATGGTTGCCACTTTTACCATTTAAGCTACAACCTTCGTATCTTCATATCATGGACGTTTATGGTTTCGATGACGGTTGGTCTATGTTCTCGCCAGCCGCGGAGATCAACGACGGCTGCCAGTATGTTATCTCATTTCTGGCCGGAACTGAAGGAGACCATTAGAACTTATTCCCAACAGTCTAAATACAAATATATTCTGATTTCTGCCGTGCTATTTTTAGCAACGCTGATTATAGGTAAAGTCAACTGGACGGAGCAGCTACTAGTTTGAACGCATACTACACACTTGAACGATGATCATAGTTTATGTCAATTGGACGGAGCAGCCATTGGTGTGGGAACTCTTCCACAAAGTCTCAGTCCATATTCGTTGAGTTACTCGATGGCAATAATTCAGAACACAACAAACAGCACAGTACTCTCTTTATCGCCACGACCGAGAAGCGATAAAATATACAGCCAGTAAACGCCCTGCGTGTAGCGCGCGGAACGGAAACGTGGAGAATTTCTACACTAGCGGAAATAGGGCATACAATTGGGCTAAACAAAAATGCCTGGTCAGGAGGTGTCAAATCGTACAACAAAATGCCAACAAAAATCAAGCAGTTCTAGGAGGTCACTACCCTGGTGTGAACACATACTACGCACTGAGGCGTTGCACACAGCTTAACTCAACAGGACGGAGCAGCTACTGGTGTGAACGTATAATACACACTCAGGCAATGATCATAGTTTAAGTCAACTGGACATGAAATACAAACGTGCTGAACAACATACCTTCCTGGGTTACTATATTGCCCGGCGCAGATATTTCATTGACATCAAGCCACATAGATGACCGGCGGTCTGAAAGCCGTGGAGCCCTTGAGATGGCACACCGGGATCTTAAGGGGGACATATGAACGGGTATGTGAGAAGATGGGGCTGTCGTAGTAACTTCAGTGTGCTCAACATCTGAATAAGATGCTATGGATTCCATCGGAAGGTGATTA
The DNA here is from genome assembly GCA_014338405.1 of Paragonimus skrjabini miyazakii. Lineage (NCBI taxonomy): Eukaryota > Metazoa > Platyhelminthes > Trematoda > Plagiorchiida > Troglotrematidae > Paragonimus > Paragonimus skrjabini miyazakii. The sequence continues at coordinate 10,504 of JTDE01001172.1, forward strand.
CCTTTTACTGTTTTGCGTTTTTCTGAACTCGATTCAGGTCACGCGGTGTGCAGACGACGATGGGCGAAAATGTGAACCGTGCAAGCGACATTATTTTGTTTGAAAATATTCCATGTTTAGAAATGCCCGCTTTACACTAGAGGAAGCCTTCACAATTTTGCTACACTGGGCGTTCAAGAATAGCAAAATATTCACAGCGTTCATGGTGGTCTGCCCAGGAAACAGACGAAATACAGTCAACGAACGACATTTCTAGTCACATCTTCAGCAGATTATTCGACGGGAACGAATTCCTGGAAACGTGGTTGGCAAACTGCTGTTCACCTTGCCTCATACGCGTTTGTTATTCCGATTCATATACCTTACGGCGACATTAGTGTGTGCGCCGTCCAGTTGACTTAAGCAGTGATAAACGCCTAATTACGCCGCATGCATTCACCTTAAAAGCTGCTCCGTCAAGTTGGCTTCAACTACGTTAAACTGTACCCCATGCTAAGACATTTATAACTGCTCCGTCCATTTGCCTTACATTACCAGCCATGCCAAACTCTACCCCATGCTTAGACACTTATAACTGCTCCACCCATTTGTCCTACATTACGAGTTATGCCAAATACATAGGTGGACGAGTGAAGTAATAGGGACGATAACGTCGGGATAAAATCTTGAATCATGTATTTGATAATTGTTGATAAATGTACATACTACCTCCGCACAGAATGTAGCCTTCGGTTTTCTTGTGTTATGGAGTTCCTCCCGGATGATTGAAACCTCGTATTAGATGAAGTCTTCATCATCATGTCGTTCATCACATCCGATTTCTGCAAGAAATCTGTGTACACATATATGAATCAACTTACTTTCCTCAATAATATCAACAGGATAATTTTTCCAGGTGATGTTGATTCGTGCTTTCTTCGGCCCGTGTGCAAGCGGTACACTGTCAGGAGACCGACCTACGTCGATATCCGTTGCGAATGGTGTGCGTGACTTCCTTCTCATAATCACTGGGGAAGTGCGAACAACGGCTGAAGTAGAGGGAACTGACAAAAATAAGGATTTGAAACGTGCAGTCACCAGGCGACTAAGGTTGAAGCCGCTTGCCACAGAATAGACACTCGTTTATGTTTGCCATTTGCATACAGTTGAAGTGAAAAATCAGCTGATCGTCATGACACCAACAGCTGTCAATCTGTGCGAGGTCACCGCAGTGTCCACACGGCAACCCCGATTTAGACTTTTCACCTACTTCGGTTGCACACCGCTTGCAGCTGAGCTCATGGGGAAGTCGTATAAAGGTAAGCCTCATTTTGCGCGTTCCACTATTTAACTGGCAAAAGCAATGATGCTGTTAAAGCAAGTCACCTCCGTGCGGTTGTTGTAGTCGTTCCGTTTCTCAGGTACATGATGAAGGACTTTATAGTGACGGTTGAAACTGCCTGCAGCAAACGACCGAAACTGCGGACCTACCAACCGTCGAACTGACAAGTTGTACTCTGCCAGCCACCGCTCATGAATGGGGACGTGACCTTTATAAATAGAAATGAAAACTACAAAAGACCTTACCGTAGATTTAGAAATGTTTCCGGAACACCGATAGAATGTGTATGTATGGCAGCCACATTGTATGGTAAAATGTACATTCACATGAACCCTCAACGCTGTGCACGGCGAAAGCGTCACCATCTTGTTGCACACGAAGCTGCCATCTTCCAAGTGATTACAAGAGAACCGCTTACCTTGCACTCAGATATTGTTTAGAAAGGGAGTCGTGGAGTCCGTCCTTTCAGACGTTTTTGGAAAAGATGACTTGCGAACGTGGTCATTCTGTGAAGAATGTTCTTCACGTACCAGCTGACATCCGCAACCTCACGACAATCGCACCCATAGGTCGTTTGTATTTCATACTATCGCATAAGCCACTCATTGTGAATCCATATTTTCTGAATGGCGACGGCTGGGAAGTCCCTTGGGTGCGTCTTCTTCTTCAACCGTCCGTTTGCAGTTTCCAGCCTGTTATTCGCTTTGCGCATGGATGGCCTACTTTGGCTTGATGTAGAGCCAATCACACAACAGATAATTCAGAAACTTCCTATTCGTTTGGCAGATGATAAACAAATCACGTTGAAACTTACGGTAAACAGTGTAACTGTGCAACTTACTCTTCCCTATTGTCTGCCGTAGCCATTCGGTGAAAAAGAAAACGACTGCGAAAATGTGACGCACGAATTTTGCCCACTTACATGCTTATGTACGGCATCACGTACATGAAAGTAACACAATGAGATGTCGCAGCCGAACACCATACGGGCAGCCCTCATTTGCGTAGCCATCTTATTGGTAACAAATGATTTCACCGCTACGTGATCGCCCATCATTTTCCGAAAAATTTTGAAGTCTACGTAGTGGTGCATACTTCCCACTACGAACGTACCCGCACATCACGGGTCAGCCGTGTATCATACCGTCTGTCACGAGGAACTGATATAACATACAACTTCCGAAGTCTGATGAAATATACGACGACATACTTGTGCCTGTTTGCCCCGTAAATGGCATCCACATTCACCACATGTGGGAAAAGTCGGAATAGTTCAATCTGTGTTCGCTGGGTGAAGCAGATATGCGTATATCTGTTGCCTTCATTTCACATAGTGCGCACTACAGCGATCGAAATAATTACCGACAGCACATCATCAAGGTTCTCTAACGTTCCGTGACAAATATTACGTAACAACCTCACTTGACATTGCAGGCTTTAAGTTCCCTACTAGCACACCTGGTGGGGCAGCGGTGGCTTCCGAGTATGGTCACGATGGAGTGGGAGTGGGTTATTGAACTGTATCGCATTTTTACGGTTTTTCATCCACATATCCATCTGTGAGCAATGAAACACTCTAATACGTGGTTTATATTCGTTCCCATTACTCGTTTGATTTTTCCAACTGCATTCCAGGTTTTTCCGAATTCTGTTTCTCTGTGTTTATGTGCGCTAACTACGACATAATTGTGAAGGTCACTGATGGCGATGCATCCGTCTCCCTCCCGGGTAATCTTTGGTTCAGTATTTATAAGCTCGATTATAATGAAATCGTTGTAGAACATGTTGAAACGTGCAGTCGCATCGAGGTGTACAATAAATAGGCGCATTCGTAAACAACCGATTAGTTTTGTTTGCACTCGGTGTCAGCGGATTTCCTCAAGATCAGCAATTTCTGTGGTTCAACCAGTAGCATCGTTCGCCGAATTAGCTTTGATGGGTGCCATACGGAACTCTCCTATTGACCGTGGGTTTACTTTTTGTTCATCTATTTCACATCAGACCTGATTGCAAATGACGTCGTTGTCTGCAACTCAAGAACATTGGATACTGAAAGCAAGAACAGTTGTGATATTACTGAGAGTTTGCGCAGCTGGTTTCTTCAAATCAATGTCTCTATTGGCGCGTTCAAGTTGCTGTTGAATGTGTCACGCCCCCATCTTCCAAGCTCACCGAGAGATCCACTAACCTTGTTGAAGTCACCATGATCGGTCGTACTGCGTGTTGCTGAGCCTGGAAAATATCTTCACTTTGAGGTGAGAGAAGATTTAGACGACGTATCCCATCTGTTGATGGGTCCTTCAAAGTTGGTTGTCCTCGAACTACACTCTGTGGCCTATTTTATGCTGCGTTATTGACTTAACCTTGCTTTCCCCATCCATTGTTGGTATTTTCGGTGAACCCGGTAAGCCCTCGCATATAGAGGTGTTTTTGTTAGATGTTATTTCAGAACTGAAAGAGATGGCAACTGAAGACTTCAGGCTGAACAATCGTGATTTCCCCGTGAAGCTCTCCACTGCCTCTATTATTTGTGATAAACCTGTCAGGTCTTTTGTAAAACTATCCATCTGTCACGTGGATATTACGGCTGCGATAAATGGCTTTCATTATTTTGTGTTTTTATTACAGTTACATTTGGTTTCCATGATAAACGAGCAACGGTGGGGCGTAGTTTCGTGTGGTGGAGTGAGGGTGGGTTGTGATGGGGTGAGGATGGGGTGGAGGTGGAGTCAGAGTGGGGTGGAGGAGGGGTCAAGGTGGGGTGGTGGTGAGAACATTGTGAGGTGGGCGACTATTTGGAGAGTCCAGGGTGGAGCCGCCATGGTGCTGGTGGTGGGGTGGGATGTTGCGTGCCCAACTGTCACCCGACTTATAAGACGGTGGAGGTGACGGAGTGATCTGGGTGCAGACCCCACCCTCACCCCACCGTAAGCACCACCACCAACACTCGGCCCCCCCAATGAATAACGGGGTGCCCCACCGCCAACCCACCGTCACCCCACCATGACCCAACCAAATTGGTGGGGTGACGGGCGGATGTGCTGGTAGGGTTGCGGCGGGTGTTTCCAACGTCAGCACTTGTGATAAACGTCCCGTAAACATCCGCTACATACTGTTTAATGTCAGTAGTTGGCGTATTGTAATGGAAAAGACTCCTGCATTCGTTCAAGTCGCTGACCGTCAGTCCACGGTCAGTAGGATGGGACTCATAGCAGATGACTGAGGGGGTGGTTGTGCTCCAACTCGAAAGACCTCACAATCAGACCGGCACTTCCTCGGACCACACGAAAACGTGATCTACCACATGTGTCGCGAGAACTGATTCATTGAAATTACCAACAGTAGGCTCACTAGACACGTCGCACACCCCTGCATACGCTCCTACGCCTTTTGTACTTCGTACAACGATAATAAATCTGCACGGTTTTCAGGAAACCATCTCACCTAACCCTATCGTACTTTAAAGCAGTTTTTGACCTACAACTCGTCCCACGAACGAAAATGACGCCCGCCTAGCCCATGTACCTCTGAAGACAGTCCTGAAACTGTGAGAAAGTGCGAAATTCGCCATCCTCAAACATCACTTCGGAAGTCGCAATATAGTCCATTTCCTGGAAATAAAAAATAAACAACTGAAAATAAAATAATAAATAAATGACAAGCATGAACAAAAAAATTGAAAATAACCCCAGCGCCTTCGTGTTAATATTGCCACACGCCATCGACCACAACAGTAACAGCCATACCGATTTTCGGAAAACAATAAGGATGAGGTCCTTTTCAATTAACGGGCAGTTAAAACAAACAGATATAAGTCCATGACGCAGATTTTGACAATTTCCAGGAAAAACCTTTCCCAACACTACAGCTGAGGAACTTACGGTCTACGACTAGCATTCATGGTTTCAACCGATGACCGATGTTACAAATGTCCATGGTTTTATATACTTACTATAAACATCTACAACATACTGCTTCAACTGAGAACTTGCAGTGTTGTACTCGAACAGATGCCTAGAGTCGCCCCAGTTTTATGGCAGTGATCCGACGATTTGTTGGGTGCGCATTATACAGAATGGCAGTTGGGTTGTGGTTGTGCTCTAATGTAAAATAGCTAACAACCAACATGGTTTCCCTCCTAACAACGTTGAAGCGTGATTGGCAGCATGTATCACGAGAACTGTGCAATGGAATGTAAGTGAGCCCAACTCATTATACACGGCGTAATCCACGGTTTTCGCTTTCACGTCGCTCGCATTTGATACACCGGTACGCCGTCTACCACGTAATCTCAGTAGTACTTGCACTCACATTGTCATACAACAAGCGTCCACTGTTGGAATTTTTGTTTGAACCAAGCACGTACAAGACATTGTGGTCCCTCATATATTTTTTCAAACAACTTCTAAACTCATTGTAGCCAGAAAATTCTAGATCAATACAACTTTGAATCCCGGTAGATAATCCATCGCCTGAAATCAAATCTACACAAAGCACACCAGTAATCGATTAACCACCCCAGTAAACACGCCGACTCTGACCCGGAGTCGGTCCGACTCTGGCACGAGTTGGCAAGGAGTCGGATCCGAGTGGGCGTGCAACAAAATCCAGAGCCGGTCCGACTCTGGCCACAGTCGGATCGCAGTGGGCCAGAGTGGGATTCCAGTAGGCCAGTGTAGGATCCTAGTAGGCCAACTGCGCTAACGGAACC
>JTDE01001172.1:20786-43053 GCA_014338405.1 Paragonimus skrjabini miyazakii
AGAAATGCCGAATCGACAGGTATATCGCGGGTAGTTCTCTGCCAAACGTACTTTAATTAGCTTGTGGAGGGGATAGCTTTTGAGAGAGAAACGACAGCGGTTGTAATTCCTCGTTAACAAGCTGATGGAGAAATCCTTCCACTGCGTTTGCTGAAGCATCGGTTGAGAGAAACAATCGAATGTTAGGGTCGGTACTAAAATGAAATAAGGCGATGGTTTCGCTTAGTGCTTTTAGCCAGTGTTAAACGCATGCAATGCTTGAGCATTGAAAACAACGCCTTTCTTTGATCCACGTAGGAGGTCAGTCAACGGTTGTGGAATATGTGAACAGTTTGCTATGAAACGACGATAGTAGTTGGTCATACCGACGAAACGTTGAAGTTTTTTAATTGACTGGGAAAGATGGAAATCTTGCAACGCTTTGACTTATGTGTTAAGCGGTCGGATGCCCTTGGAATCGATTACATGTCCTAAAAATTCCAGTGAATCAACACCGAGGACACACTTCGAAGGATTAACAGTGATCCCAAATTGGACGAAGCGTTCGAATAATAAGCGGAGGTGTTGTTCATGTTCGCAAGGAGCTCGCTTAACAATCGACACATCATCAAGATAGACACAAACAAAGTCAAAACCTCGAGTATCTTGGTCTATAAAACGTTGAAAAGCTAGGAAGCGTTACGTAGACCAAATAGCATTCTGAGAAACTCAAAAAGACCAGAACGGGGTTGTGATTGCTGTTTTTTGAATATCCTCGGGAGCCACGGGAATATGATGATAAGCGCGTACTAAGTCAATTTTGGAAAATACGGCTTTGGTATCGAGAGTAAAAGAAGTCATGAATATGGGGAATTAGGTAACGATCGGGGGATGTGACTCTATTGTGTGCACGAAATTCGCCGTACGGACGCCAGTCGCCTGAAGTTTTAGGAGTCATATTCATTGGGGCTGACCAACAACTGTTTGACGGACGGATAGTACCTAGCTGCAATATGTGATCAAATTTGGCTTTGGCAACCTTCAGCTTTGCTTTTGTATTTGGTGTCCGGTAAATTCGTACTCGGGAATAACGAAAGTGCGCCGGGCTGTAAACAATCTCAAGGTGAACATCATGTCGGTTCAGCTATTTCAACCGAGCTAACCACTAACACGGTATCACAATTCAACCTTGACCCGGTGCATCCTGCATTGTGAGCTAAGAACGCGGATGACACAGAAACTGTTGATTCGGAAAATGAACAGTTGAGGTATACACTTCAGCAGAACAAGCAAACATTGATTCGCAGATAACCTTGATCCATGAATGTAAATGCCCTTATGGTTGTCAGCGCCCAGTTCATATATGAGAAGAAAACCATTTCATGCCAAACGAAAATCCAATGGTTCTTTTTATTTTTTTTCCCGGATTACTTCAATATCCCAAATGCATGCTCCTGTATGACTATAAAGTAGCAGCGTGAGTAAAACAGTTCGATTGCTCGTCCTCACTAGACAGGTGTTTCTCAGCGTTGTCAAACGCTTGATCAGGATTTGGTGTTCGTCCCATGTTGTTCCTGGTGTTCGCCTGTTTGCAAATATGCAGAAGGCCATTCATATCAACTTGTCCGTTGCATTTAAGTACTTCACGATCGTGAGGAACATTTTGGGAAAAGCCCGTCGATAGACTTTCCGTGAAAACGTTGTTTTGTTTTGCTTGAGAGGTGAAAGTCTCCTCATTGCAGGCAACTTCGTTTATGCGAAACAGCCTTCATGAAAACATTTTGAACCTATTCTTATCCCTGTGCATTCCTCCTCACCCTCGATATTTACAATTTATTCACATTGCCCGTTATCTCACACGGAAAGTCGTTAATCGGTTTGCTGTTTGTGTGATGATGACGAAATTGTAGATAATGTACACTGCTGATCTCATTTGTATGATGATATTCAATAACCGACTCCATTGCACATGTTTAGAAACTTTATGTGTCCAGTGGAACAGTTTCTAAAAGGACCAAATTCACCGGGATTACGGGCACACAACCGTATGTGCAAACTGCCAATCCCTATGAAGATAGGAAATACAACTGCACTACAAGTCGATACCCTCTTTCCAGTTACATGCGCTACACAGCAACAATTTTTCCTGCCAAAGATCATCTTAATGCTGTCATGCAGCAAGCCGTATACCTGTGTTATTGTTCATAATTGACCCTATTCAACTGACAAAAACGAATCAAACAACGTTCATTGTCGGTCTTCTGTGTTTGTTCACGAGTTTTGTGAACCCGAATTTTCTTCCCCTGTTTTGTATATCGTTCAAACAAAGTCACTTTTAAATGTCACAAGTGTTGAGTGCATTGCTGGCAGACGTTGCAAATGCGTGCGTGTACATCATGGTGATAAATACGATATTATTTCCGCAATGCATTCAACAAAATATAATTTACTGTACTCAGTTTTCGAAATGATCTTGAAAGCTACTAGTCATTTTTATAATTGTCGGAAGGAACGAATTGTCCATTCCAGATGTTTTACGTCGTTGAGTTTATTGACAGTCGTCAGGTGCCTATCATCACTGACGCTTGGAAGCTTGGGACTGAAATGCATGCCTGGACCTCATTGAAACCGTCACAGTTCATATGATACATGTTGGGCATAACAACGTCTAGACCGTGAAGATTTGGAATAATATCAGGTAAATTTTGGTACATTTTTTTGTCGTATCCAGAGATTCGTACGAAAAGCCAAGATTTTATGAACAGCGGAGTGGGTTTGTTTTCCAGGATGCCGCGGACCTGAATGTTCCGATTCGTAAACGATGGGTTGGGTCATTTTTAGTAGGGCTGTATCTTATCACGCGTCAATACGCAGGAGACAACGCAAAATATCATCGTGCGAAAAGGAGATCACATGTCCTCAACCCCCCTCCCCCCGGGAAGGCTGATCGCCTAATCACCGTTAAAAGAAGCTATCGTAATCAACGGGTTAGGAATAAGTTGTATTCGTCCTACAATACATACAGCACGCTGTAATCACCTTAAGACAGCAACCCGGATTCATAGTAAATTTGTCTACTGTAATATATATTTTGTGCATCTCACAAATGTTTCATTTCCCTGATTTGTATCAGTAGTTTCTACCGGTCCGCCACTTCTGCCTGTTGAAAATCTATGTGCCTTTCACAGACGACAACTGTTTGGAAAGCAGTTACCAAAACTTTAAAACGACAGCAATGAGCAAAGGAAACTGCTGTACATGTTATTATACATTCTTATGACTCTCGAGAGTATGACAACCTATATTACCGCCGGCCCACCGTTGCATTCGCAGACAACTGTGATTGGCTGGTTGGCTGAACAAGACGTCTCGTCCAGCTATAGCAAACTGCCAAGGCGGGATTTAGATAGTTTCACAAAAAATGAACAATGATTTGGATAATAAAGAAGTCTACAAGGAATTCGTAAACGAAATGATAGTAACAGTTTGGCTTTCTTGAAAATGGCTAACCTCACTTTGTTTAGCAAGATGGAGACGTATTGTTAACTCCTTGTTATCTTTCAAATGTAAGCAACCAATCAGTGTTCCTTTCACCTTCAGCTGACTACTGTATGTAAGCTGCTGGGATGGTGATAAAGAATATTTTCGTTTCGTAGAGTTGCATCTAATGGCACACCGTTGATGACTGTACACGGAAGATATCTAACTGTGATCATAAAATCACTGCCCAATCGAATGAGGACCATACGGACTGCCTTTCGGACACCAAAACTCAGATTTACCTACAAACACCTTGAATTTTGCGTAAACAAACTGGGGTCGAATAGCAAAGAAAGATACCTGCTGTATGCAATGGCGAACGGACTCACCAGGCAGTTTGTCTGCGACTACACATGCGGTGAGACTGTTTAATTAGTCAATTTTGAAATAACCCTAGACATAGTCCGCCGTGACCAGGTACTGTTTCCCGAAGTGTATGGGAATATATCATGTGTAAGTAGTTGCCCGAAATTTTCGAAAGTTCTCTCATTACCATCTTTCCTATTATTTGGTTTACATCAACAAATTTTACACTTCGCTGTATAATCTTAACTTTACACATGTCTGGTCAATAGTAAAGTTCTTGCGCATTCCGAATACGGTTGTTTCTCTCAGTACTTGCCGTACATATTTTTGTAAGGAACATGTGCTGCAGATTTTTCGGAAGAACTTTCTCTTCACTTCTTTGACAATTATTTCCTGTTCTTGAGCAGACTGATCGCCGCCCTTTAAAAATATTATCAGTTCTTCAGGCAGATTGTTTTTATTATACAGCCAGCCATCTTTTATCACGTGAATCAGATTTTAAGTAAACAACTCCCTTCTGTTGCCTCCGTTAATCTTCTCATCGTTATCCTTCTGTAATCCAGTGAATCGATGGTCTCGAACTCAAAATCATCTGTCGAAGCACCGGGTGACGTGAAGGAGTATCATCGATAAGTAGTTGGCCTCTGGGTTGATCGATTAACTCACAGTCATACTCTTACAATCCGATCATCATCCGTTGCCGACCTCAGAGCGCGGCACTCAATGGGTTCTTTACTTCTGCCATCAGAAGTTTATGGTCTGTGTATCACTGTCTTTCTTCCGAATGCGTAGATTTTAAAGCTCTGTATAGTGAAAACCACTGCCAGAATGTTCTTTTCGATATTTCCATAGTCTCGTTTCGTAGTTGAAAGACTCTGGCCTTTAAAGTCAATCGGCCTGTCTGGTTTCAGCAGCATAACTCTAATGCCGAACTGGCTGCTATCACCTTGAATTGCCAGAGGAAGTTCAGAATTAAAAATGCCAATACCGGGGTTATCGAAATTAACAACTTTGTCCTGCATAACGCTGATTGCTAGGCGTCGCCCTACATTAACATGACTGTCTGTAAGTTACCGAACTGGACACATTATGCAAGCCAAATGTGGAAGGGATGAACTCAGGCAGTTGAGTATGCCATTAAGAAGTGAATTTTTTCATCTTGGGGTGGGGGTGTATGGCGACATATTGTGAATGGTCTACACTATGTCTAGATCGGCCTTCAGTCTCTCAGACGTAAGTAGGTGGCTATGATTTGTCACTTGTGTTGTACGAAAGATCATTTTATCCTATAGTAGTTCTATCTCATGCAACAAGCACGCTTGTAGAAAAGCTTCAACATGCCGTGCTCCGTACTTGTTAGTCCTTACATCAATACATCGTCTGCGACACAGATACGGACTGGGGAATTCTTTAGACTGTCCTGGTTTACATGGCGATAGGATCGGTAGCCGATATCGGTTACACAAAAACCCACGAGGAACTAGTTCACGTTATGCTGTAGAGCGTGAGAATATATAATTCTACGTCAACAGAATACCACAATCCTCAACGTCAACGCATCAGTGTAATTCACTGTACGCTGAATTTCGAACGATGGTGACCTCAGTTAACAAGTTACTTGCTCTTTACAGTACGATATAACATGACTGAAAAAATGGAGTTCCAAAAGCCTTATAACTTGCGACAAGCTGACAAAAACAGTAACACTAGCTACCTCCACTTACGTAGACAGGTTTGATGCTGTGGTTAACGGGATCAGTATAACCTATATACCTCAAGGTTTAGCATTTTTATGGGTTCCGAGTAAGACAGTGTTACTAGAGGATATCACACTTAAGAAGTCGGCGAAGTTTCGCAGCGTACTGTACACTTTCAATAGTCATTGAAAACGATAAACGTTCAGTTTCTCTCACAAACATAAAGACAGAAAACAAGAACCGATGAGCTGCCCTAAATTTACTAATCCGTCAAATTAGGTCAATCAAAAGTTTGAGGATGCTTAGTTTACATAACTTAGCAGCAGATAAGGTGCAAGCAAGATACAATTATTGAGAAAATCTTTAAAGTAGCTCAAATAGCCTTAAGTTGTAACGAATCGCAAGCTGATAGAAGTTTTTCATGGACAACCAAATTTAGACGTACAAAGAAATACCGTAATCACCCTAAACTACGATATTAGAGGACTATCAGAAAGGGGTCTTTTCACAACAAAGGCTGTCAACCATCTGCGATGATTACTGAAAAATTTAATGCACCGACACTAAATAATAATGATGATAGTGTTTCAACTAATTAGTCAGCAAACAACTCAAGCTTGAACTATGTATCCAGGTGATCATTAGTGTGATATCTGCAGTTGATTTGATATAAGTCACGTAGATCCACCTCTACTCTGTCGTCTGCACGTTCGAAAAAGCCAACGATGACGGAATAGTGGAGTTAACAACCCAACTGACCGTTTGAACTATCTAACCCTCCTGTCACATCACGCTATGTGAAACGTGGAATGTGATGAAGGTACTTCAAAGAGTGTCTTCTGATGCAATGGTTTGACTTAATGTGGACAAAATTTGTTTTGTAGGATTGTGGTCATTCATAAGCAACGTAATCCTGATTCACCGACGCTATAAATTACTTCGGTTGATGAACATCTAGATGGAAACGAAGTTTCGAAGCAGTACTTAGTTGAGAGGGCTTCACCACTGACGTCTCAAACCTGTCTTGCAGTGATAATAGCTTAGTCAGTTAATAGAACACTACGATGGGAGCTCTGGACCAACAGGACGGCAAGCAGTAAGCCGCTTAGATCACCATTGCTGGAATCTGCTTACGAATATGTATTCTATCCCTTCTCCACGTATTTCTAACCATCTGCGAATAAACCAGGTAAAATTGAGTACCAGTTCTTTTGCATATCGATTGTCGGGTTGCTGGTGACGCTTTAATAGCCCTGTTGTAAACGTGCAATGTGTCTGTAAGTGAGTATAAGGCAATTTCATTTACTCGTCACCACAACGAAGAAAGATTATTACAGTCTACACCTTCAAGGGACCACGAGGCTTTATACGGAGTCAATTTTTATAGGCAGTAGCCCCACTTGTTGCAATGGTAAACACTCGCGGCGATCAAGTAGACATTGTTTTTTAAAAGTTCTGGGAGACATTGCTTGAGGATTAATAATATGTACAAACAGACAAATGGATATTCATGGGTGAACACATACATCCAGTATACACTTGCTTAAGTCAAGTGGTCCATACGAGGACGTTGAGGTGTGTGCAAACGAATTTAGGAATTTTCAGTTGTTTACTGGTTTTCTATTGAGCAACGCGGTTAAATGTGCCATTAGACGATCACCGAAATCAACAATGACACGAAGGGGAAACAAAGACGGGTAAGAATATTTTTTCGTCACAGTTGTATCGTGTGGTTTAGTAGAGTTATTAGTGATGAAACCAAAACAATCCAGCGAAAAATAACGGCTGTAGATCACATTTAAACGAAACAAGTCCAACAAGTCATTTCAAGAGAATATGTATGTAACACAGTAATAAATGTTTGCCACGTCTTGGGCCCGAATTTCCTTTAGCGAGTAACAGCTTAAGAGCAACAAACTACGGGTAAAAACTTAACAAAAACGATCTTGCTGCAACAGTTCATAAATCGTTAGACCATGATAGTTTTTCATCACACATCACGATAAGATTCTAAGAAATACTTTTATTTTGCAGTTGCGCAAATTTTCCGATGAAATTCCAAAATGTTTGAAAAAGTTGGGAGGATTTGGTCATATCCTTACTGTTAACATACGTGAACTGGCACTATACTGAATTTAAGACAAACCGCCTGATAAACTAAAGTCCATCAGGGCTTACTGATTTTGATGAACAGAACTGAATTTCGTGCAGCTAGAACAATTAGTGTTGACAGAAGCAAATTTGAGACAGGCATACTTTTGTCAGGACAGACGGTGATAACGTCTAATGTAGTGTGTATACCACTAAAGATGTGACTTCGAATTGCTCAAGCGACTGTCTGTGTAACATGTGATGGAAACTAGCAAGTGCATACGGGTTGAATTTGAACTGTGTAGCAGAGCGTGCTGCTATATTTGTGACACCGTTTTAGATTTTTTTTTGTCTTGTGCATGGCTTACTGGGCCTTTGGCTCATGCTTGTTTGTGTTGTTTCCTTTCACAGATCTGTTGCTGGAACTTCGGAAGAACGCTGTGCCCAGGTGTCTTCATGTCACACTAAAGTCAGTCTACGAGTGTAACGGACAATCAGAGTAAAGACAGCCGGCTTTTACGGTACATCTACAACACTTAGACGTGGAAGTCGAAAAGTACTGATTGTCATCGTAATCTTTAGAACAGTTATTTACTCAGGAATCTCTATCAAATTATAGATAGACAACAGTCGTATGCAACTGATATCACACTTTAAACCTAGGTTGATAAGTGCGGTACTGTGCAAATCTTAAACTTTATCGCAGCCCTACTGATGTGCCTATAGTAACTCAAAAACAAATTTACTTTATTAAATAGTGCTCGTATTGTTGAAAAAGTTTTCTGTGTTTTAGCTCGGTTTCATTCAGTGTAGATGGTTGAATATATAGTGGATATTTGTGTAGTACATTTTGATGATATGCTTTGATTAGGTAACATTTGACTAGTGGTCAAAAGATTGATTTCCGCATGAAAGAAATTGACATTCCACTTGTTTTATTATATTCGAATCTCAAATAACTCAACACAGTTCATGGTGATTTTTTGGTCGTTTGCTTTGAAATTATACGTAATGTGGATACAAAGCCTGAGGACTTAAAGAACATATAACAGGCTAATTCGATACATCTCAAATCTAGTAGCATTACGATACAAAAGTGGAGACCAACTGAAGTTGGAACTGACTGGATCTAACATACGAAGGTCCTTTATTTTTTAAGTTTGTGGCAGTTATATACTAGGTTGAATAATTGGTGTTTTCAGTCTCACCGTCATGCATCGAACCAATTTTAATGACTGCTTCCTTTTAGAGAAAAACGTAATCTAGCTAAGACTGCGAAATCCCCGGTTCTGCTCATATCATGGAACAAGAAGTAGACACAACTAAATTGAGAAGTTGGTATTGTTTAGCATGTCTCTTTAACTCTAGTTAAAAGTAATACTATGAAGCGGGAAACAAGTCAGTGTTCATAGATATTTTGAGTAGTCATTCTGTTGCGTTGGCAGGGAGAGTTACTGGTTGCATCACCAGTCATTTAGGTGTTCTTCCCGCGGTTGTGTGAAGTGAACTTACTGCAATGAGATGTTACAATTGAGCATAAGTTGCGACCTCTCAACCCACAAAACTTCTGCTCTTGCCATCTCTTACAATAGAGTATACCGGTCTTTAGGCACTTGTTGGGACGGATATGAAAGAAGTGACCCAAATTATATTTTTACTCACTGTCATTACTCAGAGACTCTTCTCTCATACATTTCATCAACAATGAGTGTCGCTCAGATGTCGACACAATTACTGAGATTTTACGGGCTCGTCCCCTCCAACGTAAGCCTAGCTACCAGCTTATTTGACTACAAGTGAATCAACCTACATCTGATTACAAAATTCTGACTCTCACTCCATCAAGAGCTTTCAGTTGGTTGTCGATCATTTTAGATCCACATAAACGATGAAATACAACAACATGAGCTACACTTCCGGTGAAGTCTATTGCTACCAATGAAGTGAAAACTAGTGATTATTTGTAATGGTATTCTGGGCATTCTTCAGCAAAATATACTTCCTTTCCATTAGCATTTGTATTCAATAAAATTAACTTAAACCAAGGGATTGTATGACTGAGACATCTAGTTCTTTCGAAATATTCCGGTTGTTACGTTCTGCATGTAAACTTTTTGGTTTAACCTTTTCAAAAGAAGTCCAGTCATTGAAGTCTGTGGAATGAATGTATCTTAACTCATACAAATTGACTGTGAATACATTTACATAACATCTCTTCGGTCAGTTGAAAAATATAGATCATATCAATTGAAGTACTTCCAGAAAAGCAAAATTATTGTTAGGAATCTAGAGATTTCCACTGTAGATCCCGTAGAACATATTCCTTCATGCACGGATCTATCTGAGTGGATATTCGGAGTAGGCTCTCGAAGACTATTCCTAATTTATAACTTCTTATGGCAATTCACATATATGTATATCTCCGAGTAATTAACGCAATGCAGCTAGGGTTTTCGGAGTTCGGTAAATAGGACACATTTCAGACTAAATTGTCTGGATAAGGTAATATTCTGATTTCGGTGTCCGTAGAAGTGTTCGTGGTCGTTGAATAATTGCTGTTGGTGAACCCAGTTCGTCGGGCCCCACCGGAGCGATGTTTAACATGTCGTAAATTGCGATTGAATCCTTCCTCTTCAGTTTGTTCCAAGTTTTGTCCCGGTGAAAGACTGAATTGATCACCAGGTTGTCCGTTGCCTAAACCTGTCCTCGAGGCATTACGTTCTACACGAACTGGGACAGGCGGAATGTAAAGTTTGGTCAAATTTTCCGGCTTTTTACTCAAAATGGATGATTTTTTTGTGGGCACTTGGGTTTCACTAGCTTGTTTATACCGGGCCCAGATTCTTTCTATGATGTTTGAGGCAACTTGACAACCAGCGTTGATTGAAACCAGACGAAGTACAAACACTCCATCTTGTCCTAGTACATGTTCGGCGAAAAATGCCGAAGTTTTCTTATCACTTTCTTTCAGCTGATACTGAATTGTCCCGTAGGACTGTGTGGAACTTGATGCTTCTCCTTGACTTTGTTCTTTGGACGTGGAACTGGACGATTGTGAGAATACATTTGAATCAAAACTGAACGCATTTCTGTCTATCAAAAGTCTGCGAACGAACGATACACGGTGGTACTCAAATGTGGTTCTGTCAGAAAAGAACAGATAGACAAACGAGACAGTTTACTGCCCACCGTACGAAAACATTTAAGTAGGTCCACACGCCAGATCTCTGGCTAACCTGGAGAATACGCAGAAACAGTTGAACTGAAATTGACTATAACGGGCACAATAGTCTAATTGTTAATGCTGATACTCAGTATAACTTTGTCTCACAACTACTTTACACACCTGGTCAGTTGGTATTGTAGTGCGCCAATCAAATAAACATTTCTGCTGAGTCAGATTAATGTGAACTGGTATAAAATGTTTTAATTATTGAATATTAGAATACATGGTCAACTAGACAACCGCTCATCTGAACAACGACATGCCACATTCTGATAAATACCAAACTAATCATAGTGTTTAACTTCATGCGAATACAAAAAGTTTTCACTGTCTCACGGACCTTCGCCAAGGAGATGGAAATCAGTCACCCTATAGGAATGATTCTGCCAGTTAGGACCACAGCTTTCACAGAAACCTGTGTTGTTAACGGAATTCATACCGCTTATAGCAATCTCAGCCATTCCACGGGTCTAGTTGTTATACTGTGGATTTGGTGTGGAACGAAGTGTTCATTAATTGCAGCAAGTGCCTATAAAATATATGCTTGTAAAGCATTCGAAATATAACTTGCCATAAGCATGCATAACACCGGCTTATAACATTGCATAATCATCTTAAAGAAAGTATAAGTATTGTTTGCGCCTTCCGGAGGTAGGAACCGCACTTTTACTGGAACTCAACCGACACATTCAGAGTAATAATATGATCGGCCTTAACTAGAAACAACTCAGTAGAACCTATGCCTGCTTGAAAGCAAAAGCCTAATCTCCTCCAAGTATGGATTACGGAATATGCCGTTCAAAAAACCTTGACCGTGTCAGTACAAACGACAAACTTCGTGCTAAACTTCTGCATCACGCAAAAATTTCCAACGTTGTTATGAAAAATACTGTATGCGAAACAAGCTCGTTTTCAGTGATTCATCATCAGGCTAAATACATCACATTCATATAATACATTTTACAGGGGAATTATGAAGGGCGTAAACGGAGGAGGGGTGATTAATGAAGTCAGTCAGTTCAATGTCACATTGTTGTCAAGTGCTCACTTGAACAGTGGGTTTTTGCAGGTTAACGGGGTGGCGATTCATCAAGGCAGATCGAAAGTCGGAACAATACGTTTCTGGGCGCACAGGTTGCGGTTCTGTGTGCACGCAGAACCTTCATGATTAATGTTTGTACATTCGCACTGCAATAGCTTCAGCTGTGGATAGAATTTTATGCCCCACTGCTCCCGATTGGGTGACCTTAACTCGGTAGATTGAGCGAAATGTACCAGTTACATCAATAGAGTGATTTGAATCCACCACGTGCGATAGTACGGCAATGTTGACAGATTTCATTATTCCGTTGTTAGACCGAGGTGGGTGGTGCTCACGGACCCGTTCAGATAATTGGTTCCACAGGAATACGTGAATGCGTATACACAGAACAAAGTTGCAGAAACAGACACTTTGTCTTCTAAGCGTGTGCCCGTAACCGGATTGGCGGTAAAGTAGACACGTAATTTAGCAACGTAAAATGTTGTATTAACCGTCCTTGTAAGTCTATGTGTTTCAGCTAGCCTGTTGCCCTTGAAGGCTAGTTCGATGCGTGCAGTTTTCTTTTCCGCTAGATGCAGCTGGTCTATTTCACTCCGTCGTTGCATGGTTCTGTCTATGTACCTTCCTGAGCAGCCATTTTGTATTAATATTGTACGTGTGGCTATCAACTCTTCAGTCATAGCATCATCCGTGCAAATTCTCACGACTCTGTACATCAGACAGTTAATTAAATTTCCTCTCAGGGCGAATGGTACAAAGCTAATGAAACGAATGTATTAACTACCCCACGTACCTTTTCTGTGTATCGCGCACTGAATTGAGCCATCAGCGCGGCGACGTAAACGTATACCCAAAATGCCTAACTGGCTATTCATTTTAGTCTCCAACGAAAATGGCAAATGCTGGCATGCATAGTTGAGTCTGGTCAAGACGTCGGTCAGATTCAAGTTGCTATTGAGTACTCAAAGGATGTTGTCAGTTTACCTCTTATAAAAATTGCACTGACCTACCGCTGAGCTCAGCTGTTCGTTATCTGAACTATTTGCAAACAGTGGTCCCAACGGCGATCTCATCGCGACACCGTCCTACTGTCAGTAAATTCCAACATTAGATTCAAATTGCACATTGTAAGTGCACAGATAAAGTAACTGCTTGAGTTTGATCGATGGTATCTGAATACTTGTATTACTATCCTCAATATAACCACATAGGTAATTTATGGTCGCCTTTAACGTCAATCGAAAACGTTGACTGTCAAATCAAATTGACATCTTTGATTGCATTCACAAGAGCAACTGAGTCTTGTAAGATGTATCGCGAAAGTTTTCAACTGAAGATGATCTAGCATCTGTGATAACCATTTGGTCAGTGAGTAGAATGGAGAGTTAGATATGTCCCAAATTGGTCTGAGTTGTACTCCAACTTTGTAAATTTCAGGTAACCCCTACAGCCTGGGAACCATGGTTCCGGTGTGACGAATTCTTTCAAATATAGCCAAATCCATAATTCCACTCCGTTTTCAAACACTGTAGGAATTTCAATGTTGACTTCCCGATCTGGGACTTTTGTCTCTTCCATTGTCCATCTCCTAAAATTAGGCCCGATTTTCTAACATGCTGTACATTTTGTTCATGCTTTGAATCTGCTTTGATCAACTCTCACCCTGTTAGCCAGTCAAGACCCACTGTCCAGGTGGGTACTTGATTGCAGCGTGACATTGAGTTGGCTGAATTCTTCATCATCTGTGATGAAGCACACGTAAAGGAACATTTAGCAACTAGGAAGGGTTTACCAAATATATGGAGACCGTTGCTTACTTTGTAAACACTAAGTGTCAGCGGCACAAACCCATATGATTCAGTATTAGCAAGACCCTACCAGTGTTAGCACCCCGAAGCTACAGCACCACCTGGGTCACATGAGGTGTAAGAAGTACACTTTTCGAAATGCTCACTCTCAAACAATTGACCAAGATCTGTCGTAACAATATTACCGGTCAACGGTTTCAGGCTGAAAGTAGATACCCACATTTAGTGCACCGTGCCGAGTTTTCCAACCATCTGTTCAGCACAAACATTTCTGTGGAGTAAACACGCCGCTGATTTTACATCAGTAAACTGCGGTCTGTCACCTACTGAACTGTACTTCATATATGGTTGATATGTGATGGATATGTTTTTGTTTTCAGACTACTGACCACGGTTTTTAAAGTGAACTTCCCCCGAAACCTCCTCCAGTGAGTTTCACTGAAGCCATTTAATACTCCATCGATCAGATTTTTGCAATCTACCTAACACAGAACCAGATGTGAAAAGGCGTTATCAGCTGCCTTCAATCAGCAATATGGCTGTTCCTCTTGGTCTCTGTTTTCCCAATTTTGAGGAAACCGAAAGCGTTGCTAAAAAATGATGTTACACTAAGTCCACACTCCAAACTTCACCGTTTAACAATGTTTTCTGGCTATTGATACTGGAATAAAACGTTCAAAAAGCAGTCCTAGATAAGGATACCGTTCCTATTTCAGATCTCCAGTGGTCAGTTTGTGTCCTACCTATGGTTTCTTTAGGTTTCTATCAAATCGATATGATTCTCCGAAGGAAGGTGACAACGCAACTCAGTACATGCTTCTCACGTATCAATGACTTATCTTACCCGTCAGTTGTACAACGACGTCCTTCTAGATATTGGAGAACATCATCTCTTACTGACAAAGTTTGAGAGCGGACAGACCATTAGCTGTAAAAGATCTGTCGTCCACAACTGTCCATTACACTAAAAGCCACGCACAATAGCTTGACTTATTCGTAACACTGAAGACGACCTTCTGATTAAAAATTAAATTACAGAACCAATGTAAAATCCTTTCAACCTGAAACGAAGTTCTCCAGAGTTCAAAACTGGTTAGTTTTATTAATGGGACATTTATCTGTCAAAAGACCGCTTGCATTCACTAAATTCATCTGATCATCTTTCGGACAGTTGACTCAAAATTGCGCTTGAAATTACCTGCAACACCAACGAAGGAAGCTGTCGATATTAAGAAAACTCACAGACACCAACCAAAACCATAGAAAGATAAAAATTTTCTCATTGAACATGTTGATTCCCAGCACACACTGTAGTGTGTGTCTATGATAATTGTTTCCCATGCGACGCATATCAAAATCGCAAAAGGTGACACGAGGAAATCGACCAGTGTGATACCACTGGTCTCCACGGAACAAATCCAACAACATGTAAGCACCGTAGAGTATGGTTGGTTGTCCAAGAAATCTGTGGGGTGAAGGAATAAAACACACTATATGGTCAAATGGACGGAAAAGAAACAAAAAAAATATAACCACACTAAATGTAAGTTCACATATGTTTACGCGTTTAACTGATTGAAGTCTGACGAGTAATTGCAGTGAGACAGAAACTGAGTTAACAACTAAAGTAAACATATTCTGGAATATACTATTACCAAAGCAGCAACCAGCTTTGTATATCCTTGAACAACATCTTATATTGCTTCTATCTAACTGAATGTGGGCTCGAACCATGAAAGATAATTTGAAAATGGGACAAAATCAGGTGTTTAATTGTTTTTCTTCATAGCATACGGCTATGTATTTAGTACTCGAAGACAAGAAACTGGAAATAAATTGAAATGTTGTTCATTCGAAAGGACTGACAACAGAAATCGATTAGAACAAAATCAGGGCGGACTGATACCTACACTCTTTTTAGGTAGTCTCAAAACAGGCATGCACTTATCGATCAGTCCTTCCCAAATTTAGTGGAAGCCGCTCAAGTCAAACGGTTGTTATTCTGTCCTGTCAAACCGTTGCTGGTGACATCAATTAACCCGCTCAGTGAAGCGTAGCCGACTATTCCAATAACAGCGATTCAGACCGTCCGGTTAATGGAACTGTCTTCTAAGTCAAAAATGTTTCGAGAAAATGCGGAAAATCGGACTGAAATTTACATGGCACTCTTGAGGGAAGTTAAAATGAAACATTATCTCAACGTGGATATCAAATAACCAGAAACACACACTGGCTAGCGGAATAGGCTTTCAAATTTGAGCAACTGATAAACAGCCTTGCAAAAGGGTCAGTAGTTGAGGGGGAACGAGCACACTGATAGTAAGTTTTAGGGAATACGTAATGGTAGCTAATAACAGAAAAAGGAGAGTTAGTTTGTTGTTTGTTATCATCGTAAAGAAGTAATCAGCTCACTGGAAACATATTGCACAAGGAGCCCAGGGCTAGCAAGAGCGAACTTCAGGAACGAGATCAAAAGTGTTAACATAAGCATTTGAAGTTCAAAACCAATTCCTTTCGTTGGCCTCTGGAGGTTCCAAGGACAGAGAACGATGGCATCAGTAACAACCAGTAGGCGTCCACAGCGAGTCATACAAACGGTTTTACGGTTTTCTTTCCCATGACCTACGACACGATGGCCAGTAGGTGACGCGCAATCCATGACGTTGGTTACATTTGATGTGTTGGTTACGTACGTGAACTTATCGGGGACTGTTTGATAACTAATTCAACCAACGAGAAAGTAGGCTAGGCTACTCGACTTGGTCACTGTCTCTCCGTTATGCCCATAAAGATGGGCCGAAACCCGTGTCCATATGAATAACTCCAGTTGGAGTCTAGATACAATCAATCCCACTAACGAAAACGGTGTACCAATTGTTTTAATTCAAATGGCTGAAGTGCTTGGGTAGTCACGATTGGCTGACCGTCGATGTATCTCTGAAATATCAGTTTTCTGACGTGATCGATCTTAACAACCAATTGTTAGGACACCATTACTTCTGTGAAAGTCGTTTATTGTCGTTGCTTCGTGATTGGTTCGATCTGTTGACCAAAGTCTCGGGGATTTCTTCTATCTTAAGTAGTGGCCGCACGTTTTCAGCATAATTGGTAGAGCACTTCTTGGACCAAACAGTAGGCCAGCGACTCTATTTTTGTACAGCATTGACATACACATGATGAACTACAATCATTGTCCAGTCTGCGTGGGATTTCTACTAAACCACCCTTCATACAAACTGTCTGGCCACATTTTAATCGAAATGTTCAAAATATCTTATTGTTACTTGCATCGTGCTGTATTGGAAACAATAGATTCAGGTGGATTTTAGATAGTTATTATTAAAAACTCCCACAAAACCAATCGTTAGGACTGGTAGCTAGGTAGTCGTTGACTTAGCTAATTTCTTGTGATGTTTGTTCCAGATAAGACAAAGATGTCAGCTGGAATAAAATTTATTATGTTCCTCATGGCTACACCGTTAGTCTCCTTGAGTTCTATTCTTTTCACAAAAAAGCAAACATTGGCAGTAGGCAGGTTAAGGAAACATTCATATTTGCCGGGCGGACAACTAATGTTCAACTGCTTTTTTCATCACTGGAATGAGTTATTGTCTTATTTCCTTCGAAGAACTGTTGGTAAATCTGCATACTAGATTCAAGGGGGTTTTATGGCATTGCTTGATGTCTAAACCTGGCTAACCAATTTTAGTATACCCTCAACAGTATTCTCTGGAAAAAATCGCTGAACTGATTTTGACACCTCCGTAAACTACTGCAAATGAATTCGCTTGGCTGTTTTAGCTGTGAGGAAACGTGTATTCATTTACTCGAAGAAAAAGCCATTTTATTGTGGTAGTATATCTACGTGAGAGTAACGAGGCCGATCATACTTTCAACTTTTAAAATATGATATTACCGATAGATAATGGAGGATTTTTGTTGACGTAAACCAAACACAAATAACATTTGACAGAAGTCTTGTTTTAAGAGACAGTCTGCAGCCAGACAAATACTAGCTAGTAAGTTCATATAAATACAAAGCTCCAATCAAACGCGGGTGATGTTCAATTTATAATGGTCTTTTTGATGCACATGCTCGAATGTGTTTTAGATAAAGTTGCTCTCCATCAACGTGATCTGTTATTTTAGCATCAACCAAACCAAATAAATCTGCTACTGATGAATAAATAAACCTTAAAAGCGAAGCAACTTTCTAGTAGAATGCAAAGTTTCGGAGTATTCATCGAAATATTACTTGTGTTCTTCAAGAATGTGTGTTGGAAAGATATAACACAGTTTGATTTGTAGTTCGAACAAAGTATGACAAGTTATTTTCAGTTAACAGATTCGGGCTGCATGCCGTTTAATTGTAAAAAAGATTGGTACGGACCAATTTTCACAAATTCAGTCGAATGTGCCCAAGAAACAATTAGCCAAATGACCGGAACTGTCGGAGTCCGCCTACGGTTTTCCCAGAAGAACACTGTTAGCCCTATTCGGGAGTTTTTCTGCGAATGCTCCTCAGAGTTGTAATCGCATTGACTTGCTATTAATGGACTCGATAAGAACATTCGCTTTCAATCATAGCGTCACCTCGTTAAGTATGGTCTTCTATGCCTATGAAAACTTGATCCCATCCACTAATACTCCAGTCGCTATCAAGTAAATCACACCATGTTTACGGATTCACGTGTGGATTCTTCGATAACTAAATCATAAGAACGGAAATACTGTTACGTTGTTGACTCAAGGAACACATTATGGTGTAGGTTAAGTTCCAACTAAGATGTAACGGTGTAACTCAAATAAACATGAGTTCAACAACAGATCGCAACCATCAGTTCCTCGACGTCTACCGATATGCCGATACCGAGTCAACTTAGATAAAGCGGTCCTCATATTTTACGTGAAAAGAACCGACTACTGTTCCGATCAACATTGGCAATATCCAACACAAAATGGCACTCTTCCCCGTATGTGCAGAAAAGCTTCTATTTCACAGTCCGTTTCTGTTGATGGCCAACTGACGATAATAACTTACTTACGCAGAGAACGAACTTGGATTGGTGTACTCACGTTCGTTCCTATGATTAGAAATGTCTTTTATTTCTGTTGCTGTACGATTGGGGTGCACTACTGTTTGGACTTAATAACATGAACTGAAGTGACCTAAAGAAATACATCGTCCAGCGTAACATTTCTAGTATCCTATATAATCTACGACGTCAGATGCTTACACACGATATAGCGAGAGCGCTACTCTCTGGTTATTGTCAGAATTTGCCAAAAGCATGCTTGTGACTACAAACTAGGTTTTTGTGTCAAAGCATTCAGATGATTCCAGTCAAAAAATAAATTGCACAAACAATTAAATTTGAATTATGGGGTACAGTTCAGCCCATACTGGAGCTTTAACATTTAAGCCAAAGTGGACTTACTCACGTATAATGTGATGTTTCTGATTTCACATTTTTTTAATGCTCTATGTTGTTTTTGCTTTGTTATGCAGGTTCCTCTTGACTTTAATTTGTCTGTACTTACCCAAAATAAATTTGTTTGTTTATATTCGTTTCAATGGTTTATCGATAACAGTATTGGTAAGTGTTTAGCCAATAGCTGGTCCACTTAATACCTGCTTATCTCCACTGTCTATTGACTGTCTATTTTCAGGCATTACTT
Source organism: Paragonimus skrjabini miyazakii (assembly GCA_014338405.1). Lineage (NCBI taxonomy): Eukaryota > Metazoa > Platyhelminthes > Trematoda > Plagiorchiida > Troglotrematidae > Paragonimus > Paragonimus skrjabini miyazakii. The sequence goes on from JTDE01001172.1 coordinate 40,155, forward strand.
GCTGTCTGATTTTTTAATCGTCCACAATACGCACACCTGGATTTACCTGACTAAAACAGTGCAAGTGTACGTTGAACCAGTCATGATTACACTTACTTTGTCTACGTAATCGGAAACAATGAATGACTCGTTATCTTAACTGTATGTTAGAGGTTTCAAAAACTGTAAAGCATTTGGATAACAGTCTTTGATATTTTGAGCGAACTTTTCACTGAACATCATCCGATTTAGTTTGTGCGTCCTCACTGACTGTGTGTGTGTGAAGTAAAACGGTGATTGTTAAATAGATCCAAAAACTGGCTCGAACTATTACGAACGTAAAATCATTTTGTTTTAACACGATTCGGAATGGTTCCGGAGTGAACAGACAAGTATGCATTTTCAGTGAACAGTAATTAAACGACCTATAAACTTAGATTATTAATGTCAAGATCTGAGCGGGAAGTTTAACATCAAATAAAAATGTTTTCGATTAGGAATAAAAACTCACACTACTGTGTCATTTAAAATGAAGTGATTATGTCAGTTCATAAAATCTTTGGAGCATAAAAAGCAGAAGAGATTTTTATAATTCATTATTTCTCACACTTATCATTACGTGAACTGTATATTAACCGAAATGTATTAGGCTTTGTTCTTAATTCTGTAATCACTTTCTTATAGCTGAAAGCCTGATTAAAAGTGGTATATGTCAACGATATAAGATTTGATTGAATAGATGTTTACTCCTCTGTTTCATAGCATACGAAAACTTAAAATCATCATTGTCTGTGTTAATCTTTCCTATACGAGTTGTGCGTTACCTTTACAGTTTGGCTTACTACCGCTGCAGGTTACCCCAGTGAATGTGTCGTATATGTGATCCTATGACAATAACCACTATTCGCTACTTATAGAAACACAAGTTTAGTTTATCATTTGTGAAGAAAGGCAAAATCTTGATAAGTAACAGCTGTCTAATCAACACGTACTATGTAATGCCACGTGTGCTGGTGACAACCTGACTTGAAAGGAAAGCTTAATGGATCTTTTATGAGTAGGCGATAAAAAACCAAGCCCGTGATCACACCTAGAATTTCTTGTCATTGCGTGTGTGTTCGGAATGCTGACTAGTCGTCAGAATCGTGAATGAATAAAGTGATGACAAATTATCACTTGTACCGTGTGAGCAATGATACCTCGGGATGGAGAATAGTCTTTAGCAAAATAAAGCCGTGCTATTTAAAGATGTGGGCTTACAAAAATCACGTTTATTTTGGATCCCAATCTGGTAGACCAAAGCGCGCATGGCCAACTCGAAGTGTCGGTCAGTCCGTTGTATGTGAAAACACGGAGACCGAACAGCCTTATCTTTGTACTAATCATTTTGATGTCTGAATCCGTAGACTGGTTGTGACGATTGATTAGAGATTCAGGCTACGTGCACACAATTTTCAGGCATGGTGTTTCTGTCGCTGGTTTGAATCCAGCCGAAGCCTTGACTTTTCACAATTGTGTCTCATCTAGCATCATACATCTGACACACTACTTACTGGTAGTGTCAGTTTCGGCGTTGACCAAGCCAAGAGTGTGTCGCGGTCAAATTTGTTTGTCCGAATACCTGAACGCATGGTTCTTAGGCCGCTCAGATGAAGTTTCAGACCGTATGAACAGGTAAATGATAGCAAACCTATGAAATGCGAGTAGCCCATGCAAATGACCTGCCCTGCACGAGTAACAAAGCTAGTCATTAAACGTGACAAAACCGTAAATATGCAATCGTGTTTGAATCGAAAGCAGACAAACAGCATGATTTTTCACGAAGCAAAGTAATGACAGAAGGCAAGATTGAATTAAGGTCATCAGCATCAATGAACCAAAGGGGTCTGACAATTGGTTGACGCATTACACTTGTTCAGCCTTATGTACAATCTGGTCGAAATGCGTAATCAGCTAAAATCTAAGTGAGTGGAGGAACCAGCCAGTGTAATAACACAATTATCCAGTCAACAAAAAGCGAGGGAAAATGACGTGTCTCTTATCCGAAAACTATAGCTAATCAATCTGTCTTACGGAACAGTATCGAGACGGCTGAAAAGTATCCAAAAAGTCTTAAGGACTTGCCTGGGAATGTGATTCCAAAACATTTATGATTCATAAGGTTTTTTGAAGGGAACTAACATCCGGATGTGTTGTGAACTATATCTTCGAGAGCCACGTATGGATATGCAGACACACGTGGATAAATTTGCTCATAATTTTTGGAAGGACGGTCACACATTTCCGACACCGTTCACACATAAGCACATATCTGTCCAAAAGATATGGTTAAAAGCCCTCGGATTTAGTTATTCGGAAACCCTTGTCATTACACGCCCTTGTATTGACTATGTTCAAAATTTGAAGGCAAATATAGAAAAACTGAAGCCAGTCTGAACACATTTTTCTGAACAATGTCACAGATAAAATGTAATTTTGACAACTCAATAAAGTACCACTGGTGATTCATTTGGGTGCCCGGGACTAAGTGTGGTTTCAAAATGATGAAGCGTAACCACGTTCATCTTGAACTGTACGTGAGTACCTCGATAAGACATGCTTCAGTTGGTAAAACCCTACCGAACGGACGATGGAGTATCCCGATCTCAAACGAAATAAATCGTTTCCCCAATACTATCTCGAGCACAGGGTTTGTAATGCGAAATCCAGAATGCTAAGAAACCCTAGATAATCCCCTGTACTGAAATTTAAGCTATTAAAAAAGAGTACCATAGACAAGACTCCTCATTCACTGCGAAGAATATCATGCAAATAGTGTGGTGAACAAGACTGTGAAAACCTCTTCTGACTATACTTTGAAAGCAATCATTCCAATGTTCACTGTTCGTTGTGGAAAAGGGAAATGAATCATCTACCATTT
>JTDE01001172.1:66319-86478 GCA_014338405.1 Paragonimus skrjabini miyazakii
AAAAAGAATGACATTCTGGCCATAAAATGTCGATAGAAATAGCCCTCTAGAGGGTTACTGGAAACCGAAGAGTTTACGTAAACGACCACCTGGTAGATGAAGGCAAGTACTGGCAATAACCGTTCTCAAAAAGGAAATATAAAAGGCTTTAATATCGTCTCATAACAATGAAGATAAGACAACCTGGAGTGTTTGGGGCACACAAAATATGGTACACATCACACTACAAGTCGGACTGAATAACCCGTCCACTGTAATACACTAAGTTCAACAGACTACATAACATGCTCAATCTGCGACCGAATTTTGCTTTCCGTTAAAGACTCCGTTTTTTCACGCACATAAAATTTCCAGACGGTTTCTTTTGTAAACTGGCATTGGATTTTAAGTCCACTCTTGACTAATTTTATTGGTAATGCGTATCCCTATCACGACCGGGATAGGAATTCGGTTCCCTTTCTCAAGGCAGAACCGTGTTTCACATTACGTTCACCTTTTATTAAGTTCGGCCGTGCTATCAGTTTGAAACTGTCGGGCATACTTGCCTGCGGAGAATGCTCAGGTTGTCTGATTGTTATCATCTAATAATGTCAACCGATTAGTGCACAATAAGGATTTTTTAATCAGGCCAGATTTTTTAAATTCCTTGAATCTGCTGATTGACAGTTTGAGTGACTGAAGGCAGCCTAGGGGTTAAGTAACAAAAACTCAAGGTTTCTAACACCTGATTGCAATTGTTACCATTGAGCAAAATTACTTTAATTAACACGTCTCAAAACAAAAGCAAAATACTTAGGTTTTATTTCCGCTAAAATTCTTTCGTGGTGCTCATCATTGTTTCGATTGAGATTTAAACTCCAGTCAAGCCTCATGATTCAACCGTGTTGCTTGGAATTCTAAAAGTTTTAGCTGAAATGGAAACGCAGATGCGAAAACTGCCATCAAATCCAAGTAATTTTGAATTTATATCATCTAATGGCCCGATGACATAAATATTCGATAAACTGTTCCATCAAAATGAGAAATTCAACAATTTTACCGTAAATGAAAGGTCTCGAACTTATTGCTAACCTGACAGATATTTCCCTTGCTTTTAAGTGAACCAGTTAACCTGTGTTTTAGTCAATAACGAAGTCAACTGATTGTCTAAAAAATCAGTTGGTGGTGCCAACAAATTCGGAAATTGGGGATATATCTATGTAAAAACGCAGTCAGTCATCTCGTATATCCACAGCGATTGACTTCCTCTGTAAAACCACAAAAGCATTCAGTTTATACGCATGTTTCAACCCAGTAAAATGATTCATGCAAACAGTGTTTACTAACCCAATCTCTTCGCGCTATCGGCATCGATTCGATCGATTTGGTAATCTGATATGCTCAAATGGTTCCTGATTTTGCCGCGTCGATTGATTCGCCTACCGCGCCGAAGCCTCTCTGCTGAAAGAAACAGTTCAATTATGGCAACCGGAAATCAAGCAAACTAGGCTCCCTCTTTCCCTTCAGAGTATGATTTGGGTCATAAATCAAGAACGTTAAATCCGCTGAATTACACTCATTGTTACTTCATTCAATGTTACTGAATAAGTAGGTAGGATCAGCCACATTAAAATTACCTCGTTCCTGCTGGTAAATACCTTCGTTTGGCATTATACGTGAAACAGTACTTCGTTTGTTCGGCAAGTGACAGGGAATCTCGGATATCCACTAGTATCCACATGTCAACTTCAACTATTTGCCCAAATATATTTTCTCTGCTAACCAAAGTCCATTGTATAGTCGAGAGTGAAATGCGCACTGTTTAACCTTGATTTTATTGTCTCATTATCAGTAATTCACTACTCATGCAACAGTACGAAATTGTGAGCCCATTTTATGGCGTTATAATGACACACTGTGGTATACTTTTCTTGTGCTGACGAGCCATCTGTTACCTATCCTCTCCACACCAGTACTTCGTACTAGTCAGTTTAATCACTACTTCATATATACACATATTGTAGCGGATTGTGCTGTTGTGTTGTCGGCGCCGCTTTAGTTTTCGTTTGTGTAAGTCGTGTGCATGGCTTACTGGGCCTTTGGTTCATGCTTGTTCGTATTGTTTCCTTTTACAGGATTGTTACTGTAACCTCCTACTTTGAAAGAACGCTGTTCCCCGGTGCCTCTACGTTACCCCTAACGTTGGTCCGTAGGCTCAGCGAACAACCAGAGTAAAGACAGCCGGCTTGCATGTTACAATATGTACCACGATCTAGATTAATGAGAAATGTATATCAGGGTATCAGTCTGTAGGAAAATAAAACTGACAATGTAGGACACAAATGTCTGCATTGCGATAAGTATCACTAGCACGAGTTTACTGGTTTAAAAATTCCTCTGTAAGCTTGTCCCGCCATAAGAATGGTAGTTTGCTTTCCTTGCATAGGTTGTGCCAATATAATGACCACTGAGCGAAACCTCTTAATGTGAACTTCTGTTCAACATCGAAAGTGGCACTGTTCGAACGATTATATCAAGTAACTTGACGTCCCAGTCACTTATGTCAATTATGCATCTGTTTCTCGAACAAATTTTAGCATCAGTTCCAGGGAAGTTAAATGAGTCGTACTATTGATAGGTTAGTCTACTCGCCTGCGGACGATTACAGTTTCACTGGTTCATTCACTTCACAGCCGATAACTTGAATAGTTTAAACTGAACGAAACTCTCTCCTTTTAGTCCGTTTTGGTCGTTCAATCGATTGAACAACGCAGTACGAAATGAAACTCATTGAAAACGTGTTTACAATGGCTGGCAATATTGCAAAATCATTCTAGCATAATTTTAAACCAATCTTGTTTTTTTGTTTATTGTCACAAGAATGCCATTTTAGATATTGAGTGAATACGACAATACTATGCATTTAATGTTCAGTATAAAAAAGAAACGCATTAAATTGACCGCAAAGAGGTCAACACTCACTGAGTAGCGAGAAGAATGAGCAAATTAGGGAAGTTTCGTCGAAAACCCCAGAAATACCTCAACAACACTTGTCAGGGCGACAAATTTTGTACTTCACCATAATTAGTGGATTCAATTTGACCCTAATATAAAGACAGCTAAATTAAACAGTCTCATTCTTGTTTTCACTTCGCTGTATGAAAAGGGATTTTAAAAGATTGATAGTGACCAAAAATCGTGAAAGTGGGTGATAATTGTTATTTTTCGGACTTTGTAACTGAAATTCCAAAAGTGTGGTTGAGGTCAATCTTTCCACAAGTGTATAAACTAGTCGAACATAGTTAAAACTTCGTGCACCAAACTAGTGAGTGAGTGATCACTGGCTTGATTATGGATTGGAAATTGTTTTATTTCGCTGACATTCCCTATTCTTCAATACTTCAAGCTGATCTTAATTAAACTCACTCTAAGTGTTTGTCAAATCTCGTGGCCTTAGTTACTACCGAACGCCTATCGGCTTACGTTTAGCTAACGACATAGTGAAATGTACCACACTTCAAATACACATTAGGAAGATTTGAAAGTTTTACCGCGTTCCCTCAAATACGGTAGTTACACGAACTTTAAAACTAGAAATCCACAGCGGCAAGCGTTAAATGTGTTTGAGTGTACTTCATATAGGATGAGCTTAAACATGAGTGGTATCGAGAAGGCCACCATGCGAAAATAGCCTCACAAATCTGATCAGGTATTAGTCAGCTGCTTGAACTTATTATGGCATACATCAAAAACAAAATACTGGCTGTTATCTAATCCCCGATGACAATATATGTGTGAAAATGTATGCGGAGTGTTTCAAATATATATGTTGATTCCGGATGTCACACAGTAGAGGATGACTATTTTTCTGCCCCCTATTTGAGAGTGACAGCTTGGCAAAGAGTGAATGCTGCATCGTACTTTCAGGTACAGTTTCACCCATACTATAACGCAGTTGGATTGATATGTTTGAACTAGCTTTCTAAGTAGATAATAAATATGCTATTTACAGACGCACTTGTTCGATTTAGATAACTTTTCAAAAGTCATATATGTGGGACGACATGTCACTTGTAAGTGGTGCGGCAGCTTCCTAATCTGGCTGTGACCCAATTATGAAAATTCCGGATTTCGGCTAGATCCAAATAGTCGACAGAAACAGCACATTGAAATTCGGAAAACGCTTTGCGAAATTAATTACAATGCACCATCGGAAGCTCAGAAATGTCACTTTCGAAAAATCTTGATCGGGTTGTTTGTCCGTCGGGTCATATGGTGGGTTCAATAGGATACAATAGATTGCGCAGGCAACTGAGTGTAATTGTGAAATCTTTGAGCCCCAGCGTGACATCACAGTTTGGCCAATGAAACGCTTGTCGCGTTTGGACATGCTTTACCTCTCATCGATTCGAATCCAGCTGAAAAGAAGGTATTTTCTAATCGGGTCTTATCAGAAAGACTTGGCAAATCGAGCCTATTTTTATTTAAAAGTACTTTTTTTCTTTTCTAATATATCCATTCTTGAATGGAACCTTCAGTCAGCTTAACTGCACAGGTCACCACATTGTCGTGATCCAGTACTTCTTTATAGTTTACAATATTCTGGTTAATCCCTGAAATGTGTTGAGTAACATACATTAGCGACTATCGTAACAGATGTCAATGCTTCTACTAATCGTGTCGACAAATCGTAGACATCGCCTATCCATATGGTAGCCACAAATAGTGTTTTCTCGTCAGCTCCACTGAATGAAATAATCATGTTTTTACTTCTACAACGTTCGTTAACGACACTTGTAGGCAGCCTCCCATAGGTACTTACTTTGGTGGGATGCATTTGTATGACAAGAAAACTGTAGACTTCATACGATTGGTAGTTATAATTGAACACTCCAATTGAAACTCATGGTTATAAGGCATAAGATGCCGTTATATGGACAATACCAAAGTAGGAGAGTGTGACATTGAACTTTTCTCAGCGGTCAGGATAACTTGTTGGTTGACTGCTATAACTTTTCAAACCATAAGCAAATCTTTGTTTATCAGTGGCATAACCGTTCGCGGTACCACAAAGAGACTTGAAACGTTTGCTTATTGGAATCAGTCTCGATTTATTTCAACATACATAATTCATTTTATGTGTGGAACCGTGGCGCGTTTTGCTACTGATCCACCTCATCTTTAAACGAATTTCTGCCGGTTGTAAGAAGTCCTGATTATGATTCCTAACCCAAAGTTGAAGCGATCGTTTAATGAAGGTCGGTTCGACGTAGAACACATCAGCTCAGACCCGGAAACTGGTGCCCACACAAGCTGACTGAAACCCCAGAGACCAGAAAAAGTTGAACTTTGTCGAAAAACTTACAGTTCATAAAAGCCCATAGTGACGTGCACCTTAGCGGAATAGTTCTGATGTACCTGCTAATTTTTGGTCAAACATAATTCATCCTGAATGAAACTAAAAAATGAAAATCTACGTTCCAGTGATTTTCTGTCACTGCAGACGATAGCATTTCAACCGATATGTTTTACTCTATTATGTTGTCAATCGTAATTTCTGACGATTACCTACCGGAGACTACATTTTAATGCTTCAGTATTTATAAGTAGCACAGCAATGAACTCGAAGTCTTTAACGCTAAATTCTTGGCAATATGCCACTAACCTACCAGCAAAAATCGTGGGTGCCGAGTTTTAATTCTACTCGCTTCTCGTAACTTTCTGTACCTTTGATCAAAGTTCCGTATCGTGAGTCTGTTTTACTTCTTGTTACATAGTTAGTTACCTCATGCTTAATGAACTTTTTCTTTCCTAACTACAGGTGGTGAGTTACTATTCTAGTCATAGATGGATTTTTTCTTCCAATCTTATTTGGATTTGAGCTAAAGCTACCGAGTAAATAGTAAACGTTTGCCCACAAAACTAATTTCATCTAAGTAACCTTTCATTGTTTCTTCCTGCTCAAATGATCAAATGGTTATCTGTATCATACCAGACATTGTACTAATGTGAATTGTTACAAATTATCCGTCGCCTATTAGGAAAAATGGGTGTATGATATTTCAACTGATAAAGCATTACATTTGAAATATCACTTTAATAAACCCGTGGTTAAGTGCTCACGGTGAACTGCATATATTTTTGTGTGGTTCACTTCAGATTAAGTTGAAAATAGGTCTGCTAGTCAAAATCAAATGGCAGTTAGTTGGGGTGCGTTGACGTATATATATATATATATATATATATATATATATAGTCCCATGTTATTGTTCTCTGAACGCTGTATGAAGATTTTACCGGAATTTTTGCATTCTTCAAAAATCATTACAAGTATTACAAATGAATTAATGAGTTGAATGATTGATAAAAACGAACGTGGGTGAATAGAGCAGATACGAGTGATTAAATGAGGTTTGGGCAAAACAGTTCTAAGTTTAAAAATGTTTATACTGCTGTCGTTCAGGTTAAAGTAGTTTGCCCGTAATTCGGGACGTTAAGGGCTGACAGGTTGCGTTTGCTTTGATGCAACATGTACCACACATTTTTTTGTTAATAGGACGTGAGTTATTTATTTCCACTTAACACAATCTCTGAATAATTTAATATACAGAAAAAGAACACCGACATTACGAAAAAATATTTACTACTTGTCACCAAGTATGTACACGCTACAATAGGTCATGACAGATTGAACTGACACAAAACCGAATATCACGAACACCCTGGAATAGAATGTTAGCTTGATTCGTGTATCGTGCAATGCCGAAACTAAACCATAATGATGGTGAGAAATGAATGCACATACACACTCTTGCAGCGAACGCACTTAATCGCAGTTATCACCAACATAGTCACAGATGGCTGTTCTAACCTAATCAAGTAGTTTCTGTACCCAAAATATCACCTGCCAAACTTGGTCATTGTTACTAGGGTTACCGCAAGGCACTTCTTTTGCAATCATTTTCTCTGTCTCGAACTACCTGACTAACATCCGTTTGAACTGAAATGGATTTTGCCTGCTGCTCAGCAGACACTTCAGTTGGGGATTTTTGGTTATCACTTAGTTCTTTGAAACTGTCGACTGCATGCAGGCTTCCCCATTGTTATCCATCCCTTTTTCACCTCTTTTGAAACTCATACATTGAATATCTAGTAAGCCCACACAGAACAGTGGCACACAAGCACTGTGCTCCAACTTCTTTGCAGCCAAGTCAAATAAGCCAATCGCAATGCGTTGGTGCATACGTGTGTGGTGTAAACGCGAATAGATCAACTGGATCTAGATATGATGATTATCTGTTAGACGTGGCTAAATTGCGGAAGAAAAAAAAGGTTTTTATTAAACAACACATTAATTTTGACGAAACGCCCTCAATTTCGAACTCTTACAGTGGGCTTTTGACTTCCTCAACAACAGGGGAACTATTTTTTTCACTTTTGTTGTACGTGTAAAATAAAATCATTCTTATGACAATCATTTGCGTTATGGTGGCATCTCCTGTTGACAGCAACACATATGCATTGGTTTATGTTGCTATGCAAAAAGGATTATCCATGTTTGTACGTCCGTGTAATATGATTGAGTAGGGGAAAAAATGCGATGCAAGGTTTACAAATACAAAAAAAGTAAATGTGCGTGACTTAGCAAATAATTTGAGTGAGATGCTGACGTGCAATCATGGCAACAACCAACACTTAGGCTTATTGAAATAACACTCACTGATGGTGGAAGTGGACTTTGGGGATGCCTAGAAATCTCATAGCGCAGGTTCTCACAGCTTACGAAAAAAACTGCACAAATATCAGCTGATTAGGTCATGACCACAAGATCACCGTGAATTTCTGTCAACGTAGTAGCTAACTTAAAGGAACTAACTTTTAGTTGTTTGTCTTCAATAACGTCATTCAATCTAGCCAGTGCAAAAGTTTGCTAGTTGCAATGTACTCTTCCTTAGCCTATTTGAATAGGAGATGATCCTGTAACCCCTAGTTTGTCGAATAGCTTGTTGGTGAACTGTTTACTGAACATAACTTCCTTTTTAAGATGAACGCGTCAGATTTGCATGTTTGCATTTAAGCGTTTCTTATTAAAAGTGGTACTATACAGATTTATACGGAAATACTCAGATTATAGACACCAGCACATGCTCGGCCATTACACTTACTGAGACATCCAAACGTAGATTGCCATAAAATACTTATCGATAGGGTTTGGTTTTCTGTGATAATAAAGTACACACTTTATACACATACAGGTGTCGTACAAATCTCAAAACCAGTCTGTCTAATACATTGTCGATGAGGTAATTAAATAACATTGATGTTTTGTAATAAGTAACTTACGTGTATTCGGGACTGCCAGTTGAATAGGCGCCAGATGATACAGGGTACCGAAAACATGGCTGCTTGAAACATTAACATAAATGGAACCCATTGGTAGTAGTGAATAGACTCGCTTCTACGTTCCCGCAGATCACTCGGAATCTGTGCTTGCGTTGGTGATACGAAGTAAGTAGAAGTAACCCAACACATTAAGGTTGCATATTCCACTTGAGCACTAGTGAACTCATTTGGAGTCCAACAAGATATCGGCTTGCCCATAAATTGTCTGCCCAAGACAATCACAGTACAAAGCATAAGAATTGTAGTGGTATATGAATGGTTTAGACGGTCAATGAAATCATCGTCACTTCTACTCTTGCTACTTCCGATTTCCACACTGATTCTAGTGAGTCCGTTCAAGATCCCTGCTTCAAACATAGTTAAAAACTTTGCCAAAAACGCTTTCAGTCTACCGAGTGAAATTCCGATGGATGAAGTTTGATCATGAATGTTTGCGGAAAACCAGTCGCTGTGCCAAGTGGTGTGTCCGTCTGTCTAGTAATACTTTCGCTAGTCGTGATTGGTACGTTGGGTTCGCGCGCGGATAACAAGACTATGTCACGTGACATACCCATTGGTCCGTGCTGAGCATGGTTATGTTGGCAAATTGTTTGGTCAAGTGAAATTCGGATAAACGGCAATGGCAGAGTACACAGAAAACCCGTATCCGTCGGAAATCAATTGAAGTACTTATTGGGCGCGTATGCTGTTTAGAGTTACAAAGTATTGATGGCTGTCAAAAATAGTCAGAAAAAACGATTGTGCAGTGAATGCTTAACTTTGTCTCAATTAACTTTAAGATTTAAAAAGTTGGCATCTGTGCAAATCTGTTGGGTGATGGGATAAACGAGACAACAGTTTGCGAGTGTTGGTGCGTTTCAACTAAACGGACATATTTTTAGGTTCATGTTGGCACCTGTGTGAAGGTTTTGACGTGCAATCTACAAACCATACTGTTTAAAATCATAGTGAATTTATCGTTTAAAATTGCTGTGCTTATTTGCTGGTAAAAGTGACTATTTGGAACGCTGGTAAGGTACTTTTTCTTCTTCTTCAAAACTCGTTCTAGTATTGAACTCAAAGAACAAAGACAGCTAGGATGAACCCAATAGAAAAGAAAACAAAAGCTTATAAACCGTAACAGTTGACAGTAAACCTTTAGACTAGTTAGAGCAGGGTACTGGATAATGCTTTCTACTACTAACAGGTAGGTTGCAGTATTTTGGATGTGTGATCAGGTTGCTGAGTTATAAACCGCCTGGTCTGCCTTTGTTGGCTCAGCTACTCGGAAGGCCGGCTGAACGGTCGTTATGCGGGACATCATATACGAAGATTGTAGTCATTGGGATGTAGCTTCAGAGCGAGGATGCACAACCTTCATACAAAGCACATAGATTCTGACTACTCTGCCGAGTGCAGTCGTTAGCTGCCGCAGATGACGTTGAAAACTTCGATGCCGGTAAGTTCACTGGTAAGAAAAGCGCGTCTCTCAACTGTCATGTGATATTAAGATTTACCGTTTGAACGTGTAGTGCTAAACTCCGTCAAGTTTTCTGTTCACTGGTAAACAATCGTAGAGCAGACAGTTGGTGGTGAACTTTATGTACAAAGCTACCGGTTTTGTTATTGCAACCTCGATAATAAGGAGTTTAAAGCTGTAGAATCAACGTAGTTGCGCAACGCGTCCTGATTATCAGATAGATTCACGAATGGCTCACATTATTGTAATTTACATCATCCAGCTATTACGCCATATGGTGTGTTGTGTAGCCGGGTGTGTGACTGCTTCTACTCGATCTTTACTTTTCGGATGGAAACTTTCTTGTGGTTTTTGTGACAGATGAAATTTTCTCCTAATAAACTGTGAACAGACAGATATTCAGTTACCTGTTTCTTTGTATAGGATTTGGATGTGTGTCTAAGGTCTATTCATTATACACCTGTCTATAATTATTCAATTTGCTGTGAGCCAAACGCCAAACTACACATCAAAGTACAGATGAACAGTAAGCATTTCACTCCCACCGCGGAGCCAATTGTATAACTAATGATCCCGCATTATTCTGCTAAGTGTATTTGTACCACAAATGTCAAGAAAATGACAGTGTTTGATACGTAAAATTACCCATAATCATAATCTATATTTCTTATTAGCGGGAAAGTTATTTGTATGGGAAAAGCGTGAATTATTATAACTTCTAGTACAAAAGCTAACAATAGATTCTAATTTCATCACTGATGCATATCCGTGCATTGATCGGGATTTTTAATCCTGCCGCGCTTTCTTGACCAAACTGTTGACAACTTTATGGGTCGCCTAATATCACACAAAACTGTCTTACTGTAGCTGAACACACTCTATTCTGATTGTGAGCAATCATCAAATAACCCAGCTGTCTCGACGAGAAACACATACTTTGTGTTAACGGTCGAAACTGATAATAACAATAAAATCAAATTCTTTGATATCTTGGCGCATCGCTTTTCTAGTGTCTAGAAGCATGTGCCAGAGAAATAGCTGGTCTCGGCAATGTATGTTTTAAAATGTTGTCTCCAATCATCTCAAAGTGTACCTTTGTGCGTGATCTATTGTATGGACGACCAAAAGTTTTCAAGGCTGGCAAGATGGGTTTCCTGAGTGATATTATGAGCCAAGTGACCTAAGAAGTGTTAAAATGAAAATGTTTTTTTCGCTTCACACCTAAAGTTCTAATCAGGCGACTACTTTTACCTATGAACATATTGGCGTACAACACAGTAAAGTTTTCACTTACTGAGGAAACCATGCAAAAGCGATCTAGAAGAAGAAGAACCTAATTGCTCTGGTCGTCCAATAGAGGAAAATAGATAATTTTACCTCTGCATGTTAGTATGTTAGTCTTATATCATTGCAACCTGGAAGGGGTGTCGGTGATCGTAGGCTTACCTACTTGCACATCTCCTGAAGTGGCACCGTACCAAGTGCCAACAAAAAGCACTTTCAGGAGCTAGGTCATAGGATGATATCACTCCAAGGTTTTTCATACTGTTTATCCCTTAGGACCAAAACAAAATCTAGGATAAGCTGAAGTTGTTACTGTCCGTCTAACAAACCCGTGTGTATGGAAACAAGTGGATAGAAGTCTGAATTTCCCATGATAGTTTCGTTATACACTCAAAATCTGTTATTATTTTTTCACGAGTCTAGTCTGTTGATGTGCACCCCTCTAACACTCTAGATTTGAAATCACACCTAACGTTACTTGCAAACATTGGCTTTACTCTCACATGAATTTCCATCACCAGCTTTGTTCTTAACACGGTTCTTTTCATCTACTTATTGTTACATTATTTGAAACTCTAGTTACGCGTCTCAATCATTTTAATCTCGCTTGCCAGGTACACATTCGTCACCATTGTTGCCGTACCTCTCCCTATCACGTTGACCGCCTTAATTTACTCGCAGTACCAATCAAGATGCCAAAATATGTTGTCACGAAAATCATCTTGCGTTATGCTGTTGGCACTCATCAAACTTCTTATTACTCAATATCGGTGACCTTGTGACCAGAGTCAGAAATGACACATTAGTCGTGCATAGTTTGAGACCTTTTGCGCACCGGTAAAAACTGTTTCTCAATCAGAATGTATAGCCAAACTTCAAATCCCGGTGGTGGAATGGATTTAGATTGCTGACAAATTTTAGCACCAGCGAAAGTGGATGAGCGTTCTCATATGATAATTCGGTCGTGCCTAACGTGAGGTCAATGGCGCAGTGGTAAACACGGTTGCCTCATGAGCTGAATGTC
The DNA here is from genome assembly GCA_014338405.1 of Paragonimus skrjabini miyazakii. Classification (NCBI taxonomy): domain Eukaryota; kingdom Metazoa; phylum Platyhelminthes; class Trematoda; order Plagiorchiida; family Troglotrematidae; genus Paragonimus; species Paragonimus skrjabini miyazakii. The sequence continues at coordinate 78,469 of JTDE01001172.1, forward strand.
CGTGGTTCAAGTCCCGGCAGTGGCGATGATATGCACTACTGACGAGCTCTAATGAGAGCGAAACTCGAGTCTAGTGCTTTTTTTCGAAAGGGGCCGACTGGAAAGTCTATGGGAATGCGACAGCTGCGATCAATTGTGGGTGATGTTCAATCTATATGAAATTGGAGTCATTGGTGCACTTTGCTGAAGGCTAATTGAGGCTTTTGAATGAACATGAAATCAAACTTGTGTGGCGTTTATCTTGGAGCTGAGAAGCTCTCCAACAGCCTACCTGTAAACCAGGTTGAAAACTAAGACAGCTATATCATTAGCTTTCCGTCCCGACAGTTTCCTACGCCTTCAAGAGTTCAAAAATAAGCCGTTCATATATGTATCTCTGGGCAAAAAAAAGAAACACTATGTGAAGCTAAACTCTCAAAGAACAGAATTGCTATTAATAACTTAGTTCGAAAAGAGACCACAAAGTTTGAAACATGACGTTTAGTAATTTGACGCAGAACACACGTAAAACAGCTTTTTAAAATTCGATAGTCAGTCGTAATTTCACTTCTACAGCTCGTTGTATAAAAATGTATATAAACATATACTGATGTTTTAACTTCAGTTGTGTTCAACCTGTAGCTGCAACTAATACGTTTTTAACACCTGTCCAATTCCAATTTTTTTATTTTTGTTCGAAATATAGTTTCACACTTGCCTACCTATCTGGGACATCAAGTATACGACTCCTGTTCTCAGACGTTAGTAGTTTGTTACAGTTATTGCTTTAGAAGTCTGTGTTGAATTTCTACTTTTTTTTTTACTACGCCAACTTTTATCGGAGTGTTAAAACAACACTAGGTTGGTCTTTCACTAGCTAGCCTAACAGGGGATGCATGGAGCAACTAAAAGTTGACCGACTGATCCCACGATTGCTAACGTTTCTGTGGCAGAGCTCCAGAAGCTAACTGCAGAGTGGCTAATCACAATAAACATTCGGATAAGATATATCGAAGTTATGTTGAACAAAACAGGCGGTTGGGCATATACACAAAGATAACTGGAATGGTTGAATCCTCTGTACCTAAGTTTGTTTTGAAGTAGAAGAAGAGACACTCATAATACTTACTACTTACTACATCGGAATTAAAGTGGATGGTTCCTCACCTACCACAAAGACATTTGGACAACTCGTCATCTAGCTGTTTAACGTGTTATGCTTTGTCTATGAACACGAAAATTGGTGTGTACGCCGGTTATTCAAACTAGGTATAGTCATATTGAATACACAGGATAGATGGAGCTGTATTAGGCAAGGGGCACCCGACACTGTGAGTGTTACTCTAAGCCATTTGTTACGTAAATCCAGTGCCCGTAGTGATATGAAGATCAGGGCCCACACATCCTCTAACTATCCGTAAACGTTAACTGACATAGCATACAGAAATGGTTGAGCGGATAACCTAGAGGATAAACTAGAATTCATAAGGAACGTTTCTAGTGTCAACAGCTACCGAGAACGGGTTAACGCCAGAAACATGATCAGAACGTCACCTAAGCCTAAGGCGCGAGAAATAGGCAAAAACCTATGTTCATTCAAGTGCCCTTCAGAGGTGCCAGTGCCGCAGGATGGCTGGCAAATAGGCTCAATCAGGCAATCAGCTGAATAGATGCCACAGCTGAACTCCGTTTCCAATTCACCACATTCTCGGCTCTCACATTTTATAACAAAGCTAGACTGACTGTTCAGACTTCATCTATGGGTATCTACTTATTCACTTGTTGCTTTGGAGTGGACTATGTTGATCGAATCCTAAGGCAGCTTTCGAGACGAATTCGAAAATACCATCCACGGTGACTGAGGCGTGAGGAAACACGGTCAGACATAGGTGCTATCCTCGCCCACCTGGTTGAAAATGAACACCAGGTGAACACTGATCAGACCATCCGACTGCCAAGCAATCCATCAAGAACAGTCCAGCTGAAAACACTGTCGAAACTGTCGTAATCGGGTTGCTTGGCCCGGTATTATTTCATCAAACACGGTTCGTTCAGGTCTTCACCTACCATAACCAGGAATCCACCGGATCGAAGGCCAATCTAGGTGGTCAAACCAGTGGACAAGCATGACGCAATGGATGAACCAAGCAATGGACAACGGACTGATCAATGATCTAGTTCCTCTGTAAAAGTCCGATCGATATGTCGAGTTCACTCCACCAACTCTTATGGCTGTACCGGCATGAAGGTGAATTACTAAAAACATATGTTCGTTTATATCCTCATTCTTGTTATCATAATGGGTATGTTCAAAATAATGACCTCTGTATAAGGGCTATCTTGTGCACAGTTTAACTTAGCGCTTTTCTATTGGCTATACTTCGTGAACAAACACAGGATTTTGTCGGGTCTTGTTCAGAACATTTTGGAATTTAATTCCCCCTATAAAACGATCGGAACCCAATTAAGTCTAATTCACTGTTTTATGTGAACATTAATGTGGATATGGAAGTTATAACGTGTGCAGGACGGAGGACCTGTTAGCAACTAACACCATGAGGCCTAGAACATGATGAATCAAACAATATATGTCATACAGATAACTCAGAAGACGGCAATGACCATCCGATGACTTTTCATTTGTGTAATCAGGCAATCGGGTTTCGTGTTTTGAGTTCAAACACAATTGGTTGGATATCGCAACCTGTTAAACCGCTTGTTATCAAGAAGTATAGTGTCGCATTGTGGGTGCACTGACCGGCGTACTTAAGCTGTTAGAAACAAGGGATTATGTATTTCAGACTCCGGTTTTCTTTTCGGATTTATTGAATTGTCATTGTTCATAAGCCAACAGTTTGCCCTATGCACCCGAAAAGATTTAACGAGGTGTAACCAACCACCAAGCAGGCGATGTGCATAGTCTATCTGTTTTACTCAAATTAATGACCGGAGACAGATGTTTCAAAAACGTAAAGCATATATAACCTTGAAGGGATCACAGTTTTTCTATTAAGATGAACGGTGGCAAACTGAGGTTAGGTTAAGGAGTGTGAGCTTACATCGATTTCGTTCTTCTCACTTCCACGCCGAAATGGTTGTTGAAGGCCACAGAGTTTTGTCGACCAGAACAGATTAGATGAGCCTGGTTTAGGTGGGCTCTTTTGTCTCTTGGTTACTGTCATTATGGTTTGCTGTGATAAGAATATAACCGTTCCGTAGTAAATATTTTCAAATCAAACTTCGTGACAAAACCCTGTTGATTTAAATTTAGTGTGTGTCGAATTAGAGTCCGCGTGAATAAATTGAATTTCCCATCTACCCAGCTTAAGCTTGAAAGCAATTTGCGGTTGACACCCAACTGCAATATTCAAAAGTAAAGAACAAGAATTCAATCTTCGCGTACGAACTAAAGTAACAGAAGGAACTTGGGTGGTCAAGTAAGCAAGGCGATAAGAGGACCATTTGTAACTAACGGCCTTAAACAAGATTCGAATCTGAAAGCCATCACTGTTAACTGAATTCTGATACAATGCAATTGAGTCTGTTTTTGTCTACCCGTTGTCAAAGGTAAACAAGTATGTTCGTCACAATGTACTGGTGTTTTATGGTTAACCTGCTTGTGATATCTAGGCAATCAACTAACCTAATTCTCTTCGTACTCTCCAACGCGTAGTCTCGCCTGATAATTTAGAACACTGCAAAAGGAGACCTAAGGCAGAGGTCAAAAGCGGGTATCAAGAATCCATCGAGGGGACGTTTCTAAGACCTTCACATTACTGGTAAGGAAAATACGCTTCTGCAATAATTTTCAAGAAAGTTGAAATTGTATCATTCCGTCACATTACAAGAAAATGGTTATTCGCATGTCTGAACCGGATCATTTATATAACTTGTTATAGAATTATGATTGTTGGTAATTTTTCGTCAAGTTATGATTTTATTTGCTTGTTTACTTTTGTTTGGCCTTTAAGAGATGAAACTCTGCAAGCAGTATGCGGTACGTTTCAATGAACAAATTGGCTATATTTACCTAGACAATTCAGTCGTCTAGTATTGTAGTAGAGGCAATCACTCATGGCCAACATTGATTCCTCCGTACAGCAGTTCAGATAGCGTTTCGGTCCGTGCAGGCTAGATCACGGTCGGTAGTGTTTGCTTTTGGCAACCCAGGCGTCTGTAGAAAATGGTTTGAAAAAAACTCAATTATATTGGTCTAGAATCCACTAACTACATATGGCTGAAATGCCTGGTGTCCTGTTGCAAGTCCATGGCTTCTCAATTCCTACCAAATCTTTTGCGTGGAGATCCACGCCTTCTGTGATACTACGACTTATGTAAACCTGTCGAATTCCCGCATTCAATTACAGACTACCTAATGACTAAAAGATTGTGTTTAATTTGAAAAATGGACATGTTCGCAGCGAACGTTGATTTGTTTACGCAAATTGTGTAGTTTGTTTAAAACATTCATCAAAGATATGAAACAAATATTTTAGCCAGTACCTATAAGTCTCCGTATCCATTTGAATACGGGCTACCGAATTTGGTAAAATGAAAATGTAAATCTGAACACCACAAATAAACTGCACACATCCTCAAACGTTTTAGAAGAATCAGTAGAGAAAAAGTAACAGGAATCATTGTTTTTATAGAAATTCGTGCAAACCACAACATGTCTTTCAATGGGTTCATACTGGCGGAAGTATACGAAAGGAATTTGAAGCACCATATATTTGTGTTTAATCTAGATCCAACAGAATGATAACAATTTCAGCTTTTGAATAGTTACATATGAACCGATGAATCATAACTGCTGTGCCCAACTGAAAACTCGTTAAGTAATCAGTATCGTTTCTCCATTGTGTATATCATGTTTGTCAAGGACAAGAACACTCAAATGTTTATACTGCACTCCTTAAGGGTATTACCTACATTTTACAAGATGTGTTTGCCGTCTTATCTTAAACTTTGTGACTTGAGCATTTCACCGACAGATTGGTACTAAAACTGTTGCATGGATCACCGGTAATCTGGTTTTCTCAGCAGTTCGTACTTTAGAGTGACACGAATCATTATGGATCAGGCAAACCACGTTTCTGTATTCAATTCTTTTCATCTTCCCTAGTTCCCAAGTTCTCTGATGAACGAATATTCTTCTGATAAATTGAAAGCTGTATTGACCGTTTGAGGAACAAATATTGAATTGCAATTAAACTTTGACTCGCAAACACTTTTATTGAACGCATTTCCTCAAATGTCATTTGATTGTGACGATTTATATCATTCGTTGACTGTTCTCCTCAAGGACCGTTAAGTACTTGAGTTCGTTGCGTACCGTCTTGTTTTTCACGAACAAAATTCCACTTATTTACTATTTATTACTAGAGGAATTTACCATATAAGAATATGTTTAATCCGAATTCCTGCAATTCCGCAAGCCCATTATCACGTTTTGTGCATTATACTTGAGTGGTTCACGGCAAACGTGTGATTCACACTGAAGTGTCCTCTCTCGAGAGTAGTTGGTTTTTCCTCCGTGGAGGAAAGCACGCTTTTCTATAAGATGTGGCAGAGTTTAACAATTGTAAGCGATGGTTTGCTAAAGTGACGTAAATATATATTTTTTATATGTTGAGATTTTCGGAAGAAAGAAACAATGTTTGAAATCATGTAACTAAAATTACCTGTTCTTATTCTTAAACATGTTAGTTAAGCTTCACTACAATTTCTGGTATAGTGCTACTAGCAGATGTGATATCCACTCGATAACCTCTCTGGTGAGCACAGTACGATAGGGGGTCAATAATCCGTTGTCTACATCCCATTGGGTTGAGTCGGTGCCTATATTTCACGGCAAATCACGCTAAGCAAAAGGTTGAAATAAGTTACTTGTTTCAGTCTAATCGTAATCCATTAGCTCATCATACTGTGCTTCAGTCTTTTTTGAATTCATGCGATCACAATAGGTATGGGAATGAAGCTAGGAGCACTGGCTTATTGAGTCAGATAACATCTAACTGGCGAAGATGGAATAGCACGAGTTTACAGGCAAAGTTTGATAAGTTAGGTTTTGGCGAGCTCAGCTGATCCCTGCCGGATGTGGTGTAATCAAACCTAGCTCGATTACTGCAATGCCGACAATGGCTATCTAGAGTGGGTAAAACGTGTTGTAATGCAACGTTATCATCATCTTCTGGCATTATTAAATGACTTGTCCAAAGAAGTCTAATATAACGCTCATACGTTACGACTACAGTCGTACCACAGGCAATAATATTGTTCATTCGACCAGCTGGTGTGCATGTGTTGGTGAAGGCGGAGAGACAATGGTTATTTTTGTCATGGTCCTGCATAAGCAAAACGTATGAGGCCTGGTCATCTAGCGATAGCCACAAAACGTTGACTAGTAATTTTGTGTCATGTGCATCCAGCCAATGAAATAAAGTCAAGACGGAACACCGTAACTGTCTAAGTATTTTAATAAATAATCCCATTTATTCTGGATAAAACAAAACTGTCAATTTGCATTCAGTGAATGAATTATATGTAGGCAGTGCTAGACAAGGCGATATTTATACCAGGTGTACTTTGGTTCATGAATTTGGCTGGAACTGTGACAACTGAAACGGTGGTTAGCTTCGCCGAGTGTAAAATCCGATGAATAAACTATCAAAAATTGTGGGTCAGGAATGTTTTGAACAGATTAAGAAAAGAGACGTTTTTATTGAACAGAAGAGTCAATGCAGATAATTATCGGTGGAAAAAATCAAACGAAAAATATATGCCGTTATTACAGTGTGTTAACAGAAAACGTAAAGTGAATAACGTGTTATGTCTGAATGGTGTATTTGCAGGTAAAAGTTCCATATACTGCATTAATAGAAGGAATCCTCCACAGCCTCACGCAACAACAACCGAAATCGCAATAAAAACTAGTTGCAAATCGAATTAACAGGATCGAAAACTTTTAACTTGCCCAACATTACAGTGATCATTAGGAATTTTTCTCCTCCCATATCACGGCGTTAAGTATAAAGCGCGCTGCACCTTCACTAACCTACTGTCAATCAACAAACCCTCAGTATGAAACTATGTCACTGTATCAGATGGATCCCAAAACAGTTACCCTGCAATACTTAGACCTCGTGGGAATCAGATGTTTCCAATCTGACTAATATGCAGAGAAACACCAATAACCAACACACAATATTCATTGACTCATGTAAGGACTTGGCAGTTGGATGTTCCCAATTGTTGCGTGCACAATCAGGAAGCGTTCACTCAAACTGTCACGCTTTAAGTAGTAGTGCAACAATAGAAAATTCTTGCGTGAGGGTTATGGCAGTTTTTCCACTTAATAGACCGGCCAGTCATGTTGTGGTCGATTGTCAGGGCGGAGGAGTGAGCGTTCAAAAAATCGGCAGAATGCCTCAACGCAGGTGGAAAGCACGTCCACAAACCCTCACCGATCGGATGGCCGACAACATGGGCAATCGGATGAGTCATTGCTCGATCGGATCGGACCAACGGGCGAGACGTGGCACGCAAAATAGGATGGACGACCAAATCGGAGGCTCGATTAGTTCAACACTCGGGAGAATATCTCGACACGATCGTGGAGGACATTCAAAGCTCACAGTGGATAGATGGAGGACAACACGAGCGACCGGACGAGCCAACGCTCAACGAAATCGGACCAACAGACGAAGATTGGCAGGCGGAAAAACCCTGGATAAACGGCGCCGATCACACATATAAACCGGGCAGAAGGGCACACGACGCGTGTGCGGAAACTTCGGGGTGTTGTGGACTAGAATTCTGACTCATAAACGCGAGCGCGCGCATAGCATGTGAACTAGCGTGTTGGACAATAAAGATTGTGCTTTATTGGACGTCCTTTTGCTACAATGTGACCTTTTTGTTCACCTGGATGAAACTGTCAACGCGCACAAAAATGTAGATATAAAATAATGGAAATAGTTTTTGAAACAACCATTTCCCGTTGAAAATTTGAATAGAGCAGACAAAAGA
>JTDE01001172.1:86578-123488 GCA_014338405.1 Paragonimus skrjabini miyazakii
CGACTGGGTTTACACAAAACAAGGACTGTTATCATTTCCATGGCAGACAAACTGTTCTTTTTGTACACACAAAATGGGGTGGCGGTGTCTGATCGTAATAGTCTCGGTATATCGTAGCAAACGTTTGTTTCGAGTCGAGAACAGAACGCGAAACGACTTCGACGAGTCAATCACATGTTGCGTCATCAAGTGATGCTTGGCAATCGATGACGCTGGCTCCTTCCGGGTGCTTGCTGTCGAGTTGCCTGATTGTGTGACCGTTTGTTGAACCCATTTCGGTAAGTGTTCGGTAACCCTGGTTCCAAGCTGGCGCTCAGTTCTGCCAACATAGGATGCTCCGCATCCACATTTGTATTCATAGATTACGTTTGAAATAGTTTTTGTTTGAATGCACATATTAAATGCTGGTGTAGATCATTTCAAGCGAAGGAAAGCTGTGATAAGCATGACCAGAATATTTATACAATAAATTCTAGTACATTGAAGCTGTTCATTGAGAGGAATAGTTTACAACCAATTCAAGTGTATTCAGGGTACAGAAGAAATAAGACTATTTCAAACGGTGTTTGAAACCATTGTTGGCTAACGCTATGTTTGAGCGCTGTATAGAATGTAGTACTATGTCAATTTTATTAAAGTAGTAAATGTGGAGTTGCTGAATGATCATAAACTGCTACTTGACAACAAACATATTGGCTGGAGAAAACCATGAATCCAATCATTCACTCAAGAACTCCTTTTTGAAGCCTCTGATGCAAACTGTCAGTTACGCGACAAACCTAACGAATTCAGTATCATATTTACTGCCTACTCTAAAAAGGAGCTGACTAACAGTAGGTTGCCATTTTGGGACTCTTGCAAAGTCCAGTACAGATGTGATCACAATAGGGTTCCGACAGGAATAGATAGATGACGGCATAGAGGACGCTGTAATGAGACAGTTTACCTTTCATAGGTTCCCTGTCAATAGAATTATTACTCAGATGTGAAATAATGTTCGCGAAAACTGTATATCTACATAAGGTGCTCATAGAAAGACGATAATTTTATTTTGCAGTGATATCATACAGCTGTTACATCTGTATTATCATAAAAAATGGAAATGTTGAGTACCTGCTCTTCACCCTAACCGGAAAGCTAGGATAGTCTAGAAAAAGATTGTTAATCCTTATTGAGCTGTATCCACTGGATAAAAGCGGTGTTGATGGTGTGAATAAAATGCCCAGATGTAGCTCCTTGTTGATGTGGTGTTTTCTGTTGTTTAAAATAACATCCCCTATTTTACAGCATTGATTGTTCAAATCCGTTTCAGAATACAGTCCATGTGGTGATTGATAGCTGAGTGGAAACTACAACTCATAAAGAGATGTCCCACTTTGTTTTGAAACCCAATACTATAGTATGCTATATAGAGGTGAAGTGCAAAACACCGAAATGTGGAGGAAGAAACATGTCTACTTGCCTTGAGGAGAAAAATAACAAGCGGTTCCTGTTGGTGCTCGCTGTATTTTGGGGCTCAAGTTTGCTATAGTTTGTGAGAAGGCTTTTGGGATGACGTTGTTCCTTAGTTACTAACTGGAAGGTTTTTAATTTTGGAATAGTATGTAATTCGCAGGTTAAGCAAAGTCGTTATTAGGGCAGCTGAAGTGTTTTTCTTATTACGGGTTCCAAATCAAAATAGTCACTTTCTTTACACATTGAATAATGTTCCAGGTGATATTGGTATATTCGCTTAGGTTTCATTGAAACGTGGTTGATAATTATGGGTTTGTTGGCATATACTAATTTCCTTTAAGCCACCACTTCGTTAATCAGCTGACAATTGTGCTATTACCGTCGGCTGTAAAAAGGTAGACAATACTTTTAGTTTCGATCGGTTTAGTCAATGAGGCTCCATGATCGTACTAGTTGTAAACTGAAGAACAAAGCTTTAGGGTACAAAACATTTCTTGTCTAGCACGAGATTAAAGGGCTATTCGCCGACCAAACTTAGACAAACTAAATTCAGATTGACAAAGGCAAATGGATTTACAAAAGTAGACGACTACTGTAGTACTGACAGTCACTCATAGAAAGTTGGGATAAGTTATGTAATACAAAAATCGGAATTGAGCAACGACCTTTCCAGAAAAGTAGTTATTAGAGCTGGGTATTCTTTGTCAGGTGTCCAGGATTTCATTTGAGAGAAATATATCGAACTACAAACATAAGATATGCAGTTATGTATAAAACTATTTGTAATCTAGTATGTTCAGTTACAGAACATATGAATAAATGTAAACATTTGAACACGTAAACTTGATTCCAGAAAGTTATTTAGTGTTGAACACATTCGCTATGCGTAGTGAGAAACTGCACAGTTTCTCTAATGACGACTCCTTAGTCTAATAACTACGTAACCCCACCGAGGTCATATGTTGCATACTGCAAAGGGTATTTTATCGTTCCTGGTTACGTGAGATTTGATCAACGTAGCTGAAATTACTGAAGACCTAACTCCCTCATGACTGTCATTTCGACAAGTGCATGGTTTCGTTTGTATTTTCTTTCGTTTGTTTTCACTTACACAATTACATTGTGACAAATTAATAATCTGACCGGAAGTGTTAGTTACCGTAACTTAGAGTCAATCATGTGCACTGAAAATACAACCCGGAAATGGTCAATCTGAAAATCACCGGATGAATTCCATACATCACCAATTCTCCCATTACTTATATGACGTTAGAAAATCAGCTGGATATGACGGTATACCTTATGACCATGTAAAAAAATTACTCAATTTAGACTACGAAATTAATGGTGGATAATTACATCTTGTAATGCACAGTATGCAAAGTGATTTTCACATATGTGGTCTATCTGGAGTTATGACAAATCCGGAAAAAGCCGCCTTCCAGTGTCTGAGAAACTGTTAACCTAAATCTATCTGATGGAAACATGAGTTGAATGATGTTTCCAATACACTCGGTTTCACTGGGATAACCTTTTTGTAAACATCTTGATAAAATTCCTAGAGCAACATTCACAGGAACTACTAGAAGTAGGTGATACCCTTTAATTAATTACACTGTGTGATTTACACCGCACGAGTCACAAAGTTCAAAACACGTTTATACTGACAAAGTATTGAAAGTTAGTTGTCTTAACAACTGGATTGTTGAAAGCCGTTTTTCCACGATAGATAGATAAGCTGAAACATAAAATAGCAGTAGGTTGCTTGTAATTCAGTAGCATTCACACAACTCACTCGACCTTCCTCAGGAGTGTTCTAATCGAAATCACATTAACGAAGGGAAAGTGTTCAAGTAAGTTTTGCCGTGGTTAAGCCAATCTGCACTGCATCTGAACTGGTTAATCAAATCCTTTGCTCATTAAGTGAGGGAGAAACAGATATAGGTAAGATGCATCCGTGTCTATTGTTGTTTATCCATTCACGTCACATTGCAGAGTGAGGTTTGCTATCACCTCAATAAAATGGATCGCTCGTGACCAGTTCCTACAGTTTCGTAACTCAAAATGCAACCGCGTTTGATTCTTGTTGGAAACTGAAACCGATAAGCGCACACTTAATGTTTTAGACTGCTTAATCAGAGTTGAGGAGCACCAGAGATTTTAGGTTTCTGTGTGTCTCAAACCAAATCATTCTGGTCGCTATCTCAAATTCAACTCATCTTATCCGATCACTATGAAGGAAGCAGTAATCTGACCACTCGTCAACAGACCTAGTAAGAACTACATCACTGAACTCTCCAAAACGATAGAAGTTTTATACGTTAATGAAATGCTAGACGCTAACCAATATCCAAGCGCATTTACTGAAAATACAACTAAGCACATGTCAACTAAGGAGGAGACTAAAAAGGTCAGAAAGTTCAGGTCCACTGTGCAAATACGGTATTGTGAACAAATAGCTGAAACATTTGATCCATTTTTGCTGAGTACGCTATCCAGACTGTATTTCGGTTATTTAATATCTTAGAGCAAATGGTGGTGCTTCATAAGGATCCATTTTCTGTGGATGACCAGACAAACTGTGTTTGCAAAGTCAAGTCAAGTGACTATATTGGCGGCCAGATAGGTGAGACAAGCTGACAACTGAAAGCACGAGTTGGGGGGCATAATATGCACACGCGGTTTCCTCCCAAAGGTACATATCAATTTCAGAAATTAGAGAAGGATTCAGTCACTGTCACAGTCAAAGAATCACGATGTTTATTCCCATCAAGCTTGAGTGATTCATAAGGGCCTGCCTTCCCATGCGGAGCGATACTGTGCTGAAGCTCTCAACATTTACACACACGTATGCGTTAATCGCGATAATAACAAACCTCTATCTGCAGTGTGACGTGGATAGATAAACAACAATAGACACAGACGCATCTTACTTACATCTGTTTCTCCCCCACTTAATGAATGAAGGCTTCGGTTACTCAATTCAGATGCAGCGCAGATTGACCTAACCATGACAAATCTCACCTGAACTCTGTTTCTTCGTTAATGTGATTTCGATTATAACACTCCCGAAGAAGGCCATCCGAAATGGTTGAAATGTGGAGTATTACAACCTTCTTCGGCTAAATTAATGACACACTTTAGGTTGATTAAATTTTGATGCAACCTCTCAATTATAGTGGCACAGCAAACGACATGGCTAGCTTCAGCTCGTTATGACCGGAAGAATCGAAATTTGAAGTGATATTCACGATTGCTGATATTTATTCTCATATTGACACTCCACTGTGGTCGGTTAAATCTTTGTCTAAACTCATGTAGAAAGGATAGCCGGGTTGAGATTTAAAGTGGAAGCACTTGTGATATGAGATAAATTCCCTACACCAACAGACTATTAGTTCCGTTAGCATAACTTGGGCTGGACTCATTAGGGCAAACACTGTTAGCGTGCATATGTAACATCTGTTAACTGAGCACAGCCCATTTCACCGAAAATTTGGGTACACTGAGACTTTGGGGCTTAATTTGTGATAGCTGGTATCAAAAGTTTCAAGGAGAATTATCTGTTTTTGAATTTTTGTATGTCTGTGATAATTAGGTGATTAGAGTAACCCATTACCTGAGCAGTTCTTGCTTGATCCGCTGGTGTTACACACGTAAATTTGTGGCAGGTATCTATGGGAAGAATCCGGTCGAATAGGTGATACTGAAATCATAATAGGCCATCAATGGTACTTCAGAAAGGAGGCTGCCATTTCAGAAGTCTACCCTGTTTGCAGCGGACGTTTGATATCGAAATTAATGCAATGGGCATTCCGTTTTCCTGTTTGATTCCCCGTCCACTGAATACGCATACTTATCGAGCTGACCACAATTAATACAAAGCTTTTGCATCAAGATACATCAGGAAACTTTACTACAAAAATACAGTTTTGTGAGTAGTATCGCTCCAACACTGATCGCAAGGTGGCTGCCGGCTAAATGCCTGTTCTTTAAAAGCAGCTGCGACTAGCTCAACTAGTACTTACCAATCATTATGGGCACAGGCGTTAAGTCAGTGAAAGCCTGTGTACTACCCGAAATTCTTACAAGTCAGTTAGGTGAGTGGTGTTGTAAAATTTGACCATACTACGCTGGTGATTGGATATTCAACCGCGGTTCTGATACAAGATGGACGACGCACTTTAATCCATTTGTACAGAAGTCTAGTCGTTCGACCGGTACATTCTGATGCACATGAGCATCGTGTAAACAGACATACAAATCTACAGGTAGCTTGGTTTTAGGAGTAATTTCGAGAATAACGTTTAATTATACAACTCAGGCGTATGTCGGTTCACTTGTTCAGTAGTTATGTCTCTTACGAAAGAAATCGACATACACAGGTTTCTTTGCAAAACTGGAAATGCGGCATCCAGTTACTGTGGTAATTACTTTTCGTGCATCGACTCTATTCATCCATCCTTTTCACATGCAGTAATAGTGAGAGAACGCAGCTGGACTCCCAGTATGTATTTTGACCGAAGTTTTCTGAAGGGGAATGTTGAAGATTGGACCAAATTCCTTATCTTTGAGGGAAACACTGTGGAAGTTATTACGCCAGTCTAGCCACAGTTCGTCACGAAATAAACTTCTATTGGTACCCTGCAAGGCGTTGTAACACGCTAAAGTCGGAGAACGAATATGCGCCATTAGCCTCCAGCTCGGAAGTTGAATGAATTGAAGCTTCCGGTTGACTGAATACATCGAAAACACATCTCAAATCCATGTTGTTTGGATGAACAACGAAAATGTTGCTTATACATGCTCCGTGAAGATAGGATGCTTGAACTTGCGCACACAATTGCTCAATTTTTAATTTTTTTCCGAGAACGTCAGTCAAAACTGGCAGCAAGGAAACGCCAATTGCCACGCCATCAATTTGTTGGTGAAATTCCCCACTGAATTTGCATTGTAGGTTAAACGTTCAATGCGACGACTCTTTAAGGATCTTAAATGAAACACACCTCTTTCTGAGTGAGCATTGTGTATGTCAGTAAACTGAATCGTACCCCATTACGAGATATTCATAAGTAGTGGACGGTTATCAAACAGACACACGCGATAGGTTGAAACTTCAACACCCCTAACGATTTCAACGAAATCGAAACTATCTCAGAGACTGTATTGACTCTGCTTCCACAGAATCGGCTGAAGGTAGACAGTATTGTTGTGTAATCAGGGGCAATGTGCATGCTTAGGATCGGCATGAACGGTCTACTCTATTTGTGAACCATAGCAAGATCATAAAACGTAGAACAACAAGTCCCATTGACTTTACTGCGACAAATTCAGTTTCTGTTATAGTGATATCTTCCTCAATTAACCTTAGGTGATTAATCCTGTCTTTCTCTTTCTATTTACCTTGAATTTTGATTTCATTCATCAACTGTTTACTCAGCACCTGTTTAGCAATGAACAACGGTTGATGAAACCGCTTGTAAGAAAACTAAACCCATTGAAAATTATACCACCCTACCTATGAACTTTAGCCACCAATTCCCGTTCTATTCCAACACTTGATTTAAAGCATGTGCGCATGGATAGAACAGTCAACAAGTAGCAAACTTCTTTTATCTAGCTATGTTAAAATCCTCTCAAGTATTTTCTTCTACTCGCAGCCACTCAGTTAATCGTGATCATGCATATATGGTGGAGATTACATACCAAAGCGGATATTGCCATTATCTCAATAGATCACTCTATCTTCCCATCAATCATTGATAGCTGGTTGTTTTAAGTTTTCATAAAAAAAGGCTTGTACATTCGTCCATATAAAAAGGAAGAGAAAAACAAGGAAGTTTTTAAAAAATGCACTACAGCAGTATTAAAATGTTTACCCATTTAGTTAAGCCTAAAACATTCTGCTCTAAATGTTGAAATCAAACGACTCGTTATTTGCCGTGTTAGTTTAATCGATCGTGTAAATACTTCACTATATTTTGTAATTAATTTCAATGGATTTGTATGAGCATCTATTTCACATTAATCAAATGCATGAAATTAGACTCTACTGATGCCCCAGAATACAGGGTCTACTTTTGGATGAAAAAGTTGGAAGCATTTAAAAGTTATATTTTTTCTTTAGTTTGCGTTTAATGGAAGAAATAATAAAATGTTGTCTTTCGTCCCCTGTGGTACATTTGCCTAATTACATTGATACTTTGAGAGGAAAACAGACTTACTTTCTTTTGAACGTAATTGTGTAAGCTAAATTTGCATCTGCTTCTGAATGTGCACATTATACTGAAGGATTTTCTAGACAAGTTGAAAAAGTGAGGCAATTGGTGACAGTAAGAGATTGTCTGTCTTCCGTAGGTGTGTTACTGACAAATACACGGATTGTTTGTACGCGCTCACAAGTGTTTCAAGTTTGAAAGAGATGACATTGTTTGAGACAGTGGTACACAATATCAACAGAATAAATGGTTCTCTTTACTTCGTCTTCACTTTGGAGATATTATCAAATAGCAGCTTAACACATGGATTTCCTCTCTTAATTAGACAGGTGGCACGACGATTTGTGGCAAAACTGTTTTGAGCTCTTATTGATCTATTCTCATATTACTAGGAAGTTTGCACTGTGTTTTTACTTTTCATGTACGTGCAAGTCAACCATGGTTTTGGAGGTCTCACTGGAATCACTCGTTAGTTGCAAAGAACAACAGACTGTACTGTGAAGTAGTCATCAAACCAATCAGGTTTAATTAGTGTAATCCCAAGCGCTAATCACCGCCTAGTGTTAGGCGGTTTGTTTGTGGATTACGCATGGTACTGGTTAGTTATCTGCAATGAGTTGTCTTCCCTCAGCTATTCATAATGGATACTAACTGATAAAATGTTAGTTGGTTATCTTTACAGACATCTTTACTGCAAGTCAATGTAACAGCGACGAGCCCACAAAGTGGATGTTTTAAAATGAAAAGTTCCACTTTTTCTTTTAAAAAAATGACGTTTTGCTTTGCTTAACATATTAGCACAAGTTATTGACAGAATGGGACAGACTGTCAGTAAAAATTGTAAAGATCTTTCGCAATTATAGACATGGTGAAAGTCGGTACAATTTATAGTGTACACGTATACGAAGTTGCCTTTAGTTACGCTAGGTTGTACATCCATAGTCAAAAACCGGTGATCGAGATAACTGGAAACGTTTGTACGCTCGATAAAACATTCTGTATTTGCTACGGTTAGACCAGGTTTTTATGCTGCCGACTCAAATCAACCCTGGTGCCTTGATAAGCTGTTTCAATCTTGCAGCAAGTAAAATGAACAGCTGACAACTGAGGATGGACTCCTGCAGAATGACGCTGTTGTCAGGGGAACGTGTCGAATGACAGTATACTTATATTAAAGGTGAATGTGCTTCCAGATTGATGGCCACTTCAAGGCGGTAGATTTAAAGTTCTCGTGGTAGAATGAAGTGGTAATCTTTACCAAAGACCGTGTGATTATCAAGTGGTTCTACGTCGGGAGATAATCATTAATTAACTGTAGTTTACTAGAAATCACCGGCAGTCAGCAGATCAGATTTCGGAAGAAATGTAACCTTACAAGGGAGAACTGAAGATAAACCTACCAGCCAGTAAATTGGTAGATATTTATCAACTATGAGATGGTAATTATTTCGAGTGAATCCTGGGTCTTCTGGCGGCAACGTAAATGGGGCTATTTTTTATCGCTGTGCGGTCACCAACTTGGTGGCTTAGAATCCCATTATTATAATCCACAGTCAACATGTATCACCCCTGTAATTTGCTCAAAAGGTATACGGACAGAAGCAAATTCCAAATGACACTACACCTCTGAGAACAGTTTCTGGGCTAAAAGTTTAAAACTGACATGGGGAATAACCATACCCAGGGTATTACAGCGTAGATAGTCGCCTTTGGCAACATCCGGCCAGCGGTGCACATGCGGTCTCATACTTGGCGGAAGGTCTATTCACGGTTTAGACAGAAGCTTGAGCTCTGCACCCCGTACGTCATCAGTACTGAGTTCGTTATACTAACAACACCATATTCAGTTTCAATTTCATTTGTACAGACCTAGGGAGTTGAATGTACACCTCAAGTAGACTGGGACTCACATTCCCGATTCGGTACCAGCGCTAAGGACAACGATTAGCAATCTTCACTTCAACCGGCTTGTATATACTGTACACTGTTTAATCAGTATTGGTAGTTTAGTCTGTTCTTCCAACTCATACATACATACCGGTCAGTGAGGTGTCTAGCTTTGAACCCGGTGCAATGTCACTAATCCGACTGTACACTTTATTACCTAACTTAAATAATATACCATTTGTGCACACTAAAATGAGTTCTATGAAACATTTAGCTGGTAGTCCGAAAGTTAAGCTATCCAACCAAATTTGAACAACCTAAGGACGAACAATATATTCAAGTGATTATTTTGTAAACAGCAAAAATACGTACAGCAAGAGTAAATCCTCCTCTGCGACAATGGCGTGGAACGTTTCTATGGGGATATATGTATATACTTCTGTTGGAGACCTGTACCAAAACCCACCTAAATACTGTTATGCCATAGAGCAGGCTGAAACCTTTATTAACAGTAACCATTGAAATGGTGGACAGACCTCTTTGGTTTTCGGTTGCTATGCGGTGTTGAAAATGCAATTATGCAGACGCATCCACAACAGAATTCGTTGCATGTTTTGAATCGGAACTGATACGCAGTGGTCTAGTCTGTGAGGACAAACATGTGTCAACAGCTGACCAGTCAAAAATCAGCAAATACCTTAACAGCCAATGAAAATAAGGCGCTGACGACACGAGAAGAACGACCAGATTGTCATCCTACCCATAGACAAAGGGAACGTCATAGCCGTATCGAATAGACAAGGCTATAAAGACAAAGTGAACGACCTTGTAAAAGACTCCGCAACGTACGAATATGTCATAGGAGAATCTAAGAAAAGTCTGAGGGCCCGAGTCACCAAAGTTGTGACAGCTCCCAAGAAAAAGAAATCACTTACAGAAGAAAAAACCAGATACCTTTAACCTATTGAGGGACCATTGCCATGGGTTTACGGGCTACCAAAGGTCCACAAGCATCAAGTACCATCGAGACTAATCGTCGCATCCAGGACGGCCCCGAACTACCAACTGGTGAATTTCCCTTTTCGTGTTCTCCGGTCATGTTTACTTCACGACAGTCATATTGCAATTTGGTCTATGTTTCTCACCTCCAAGTAGATTTGTTGCTCAACCAAAACACTTGCTCACGGGATAAATTTATTAGGTTGGTTCTTTTGTTTTCTGGTGTAAAATTAGACTGTAGGACAAGTTCCGTTCAATAATGTACAGGTCGGTTTAAGACAACCGTTTAAAGAATCGACTACGAAAATGTGATCTCATTATGCTTGGGATCCCACATATGTCACATTTATCGCTTATTTCGTGGTCTTACGAAAACTACCTTCTATAATAACGTGTGTGTATCCAATGACTTTCAAAGTAGTGACGAATTCCAGTCTATAATTTTCATGTAATCAATGCTCCTTGATAATCAACTTTATCGTCTCCGGTTTCTTTGTCAAAAACGATTTTTGAAAATACTGGATGACACTAATAACGGTTTATTTATTTTCTTCTTGTGTACACATCTTAATTCAATCTTACTCATAAGTAGCCGATAATGCAGCAGGCACAGACAAATTCGGATTTAAACGGTGTTCGAGGACCTAAGATCACTTCTAAATAGAACGCTTTGTCTGTGTTGCAATCTCCGTTCAGTGATGCGGTAAAGTGCACTCAAATCAGTTCAGTCCCATCATTACTCCTACACAGGAATATCGCACAGGTGTTGTTAACAGAGCCAGTTCAGCAAAATCTGTCAAATTCGATTTGTCAAGTTGTACATGATTATTCTGTCACAAGAAATACCATTAAGATCTACAGTCTAGTGGTTGGAGACTTCTACTAGTAACCAGTTTGAAAAACGAAATTATCCTACTTTGTACCTGAAAAAGTCAAACAAGTGTGCAAGTGAATGGGAAGAAGTGTCAATTTTTGACAACTTATCGAAAAGATTTGAATAGATTTACTTCCGACTCTAGTAGTCCGGAATAGCGTAGCCTGTTCTGTAGATAGACTGCATCCTTTTTGTGAATGAATGATGCATTGATTGATGTATTCGTTTTCAAGCTGTTGATATCCCTATAACGGATGGAATTGATTCAGATTTAACCCATAAGTCTTCTTCTGGAGATTGAATGGTTTGGTCGGGAGTTCTGAGAAAGTCTAAGTGATTTTGAGTTTTCCATTTATAGCAGCTTAGGAATTTCAACCTGCATGGTTTAAAGCCATTGCAACAACCACATTTCGAATGAAAAATCACTCGTAGAATTCAAAAATTACCCAGATGAAATCGGCATTCAAGAATATATCAAAATGTCTGATTGTCTAGAAATAATAAAATGAAGCGTCTCCGTTAATTCTGGCTGATAACTCCACTTGTAAAACATACAGGTCATGATCACATCACTGTCCACATTAACACTGCTGAACAGTGTACGCTTTACCATTAATCAAGATGTAACTAAAGTAACATCAGGTTATCAATCCGTGCACTCACAACTAAACATTTTGTATGATCCACATTAAAAGTGTTTACCAGGACAAACTTTTCCTTACATCATTGTTCATCAGTAGTTAACTCAAATGGTTGAACTCAGTGTTCGTGCTAAGACTGAAACTTCATAATGACTACAGAACTTGTCTGATTGTTAGTTTGAACAAATTATCACATAAGGATGCACCGCTCGAATGGCACGTTATTCTCAAATAGGCACGCATAAGCTTTTCCGTTGAGTTTATTCGTTAAGAATGTGGTCGACGGAAGATGATAGACGGACGTTTTACCCGTCATCAAGAATGCACGGGGGCACTCTCCTTACTCTAAATTTTATATCACACAAATAACCGTAATGTTGGGTTATATACTTATTTTGTCAAGTGTGTTTTGAAACAAGGCACTAGGTTCAGTCCTTCAGTAGTATACACTTTTCTGTGGACCAGCAATTGGACTCTTGCTGTCTGCCGTGACATGTAAATCACCCCACTGACGTCATATGTCTCCTAATATTTGTCGTCTACCTGGTCGCGTCTGCTTGAGCATAGCGGTCATCACAAATGTGCATGCGGAACACAGATGGTATATTCAGATCTATCACATCTAAGTTCCACTGTTTCAAGATGTCCAAGTTAAGTGTGACAAAGATGAAAGTCGACGTCCAGCTATTCGATTACTAAAACAAAAGCATGCCCAGTTGGGCCTGTGCATTCATTCTTACAACCCACTTTACTACCTGTAAAAGTGAAACTTTGCAACAAAAAGGAGAATACGTTACTCTTGTAGTTACACGCCTCGCGCATGTATCTACTTACCTGCCTGTTTTATAAGGCAATGATGTCAACGCTTACATCAGTTCCATTCGATTGTGAAAAAATGTAAGCTAATGCTAGGAGAGCCCGTTTTATCAGTATTTTCATTCGATGATTAAGCGTCTACATTTGTTTCTAATTATGTCAACGTTAGTTTTCTGAACTAATCGGTACTCGTGGTTTGTTAAAATCCATTCGGTAGCCGAGGTGCATCGAGTTATTTACTTTCATGATGCAGCCTACAGTTACCAATCTTCACTCATTCCAACTCGGCTCACGATGAACTAATCTTCAAAAAGGCAACTGATTTGAAATGAATTCATTACAGATTTTCATCCGGGTAAACCAACTGCCGGAATAATGTCAAAACGCTGGTGTGTGTCCTATTCATCAGAAGTTCACTGCATAAATAGTTGTTTTCGGTCATTCTCAACAGCTTTCTACAGTTACAT
Source organism: Paragonimus skrjabini miyazakii (assembly GCA_014338405.1). Lineage (NCBI taxonomy): Eukaryota > Metazoa > Platyhelminthes > Trematoda > Plagiorchiida > Troglotrematidae > Paragonimus > Paragonimus skrjabini miyazakii. The sequence goes on from JTDE01001172.1 coordinate 99,936, forward strand.
GAACTACAAGCTATATGTTGAAAATAAATGCAAGTCACGTAGACCAGAAAGTCTCGCATGATGGGACAGATCGTTGCCCAACGGAGGGGAATGTTGGTGTCGAGGTGTGGTTGGGGGTGCATATGTATGGCCAGTGGAGATAAATGGTTTGTGGATAGGTCTGTAATACATGCAGTCACGGATTACAGGTCCAACTGGCTCCAGCTGTTGATAACATTCACACTCCGATCGATTGGCAGGAGCCACAGCGGCCACTGAAAATGATTTGGAACGCGTCTTTTGGTTTAAACCGATAGCCGTCGACAATCATGCGAAGTTTGATTTCTTTGTAATGGGTTCATTTAAACACTTCAAAGCCACTTTCAGGGGTGCCCATGAATTATTTTGATGGCCAGAATGTCGTACTGTCAATATAACCGGCTTGACAAAAATAAATTTCAGAGTACACAAAAATGCCGAGGAATACTGGGGCAAACTAACTTTTGGGTTGGGCTTAACTATCACGCAGGTTTTGGGTGATATCATAAGTCTTGCTGCAGTTTAGACAATTTCGGTGTCGTTTGAAAGTCTGCGGCTGATCATTTCTCTGTCCAAACAAAACTTATATGACAGACGCATAAAAAGTGGTATATTCCTAGCAGTATTAACGAGTTCACGTTTCTTGTTGGAGTATTCATTTTCAATTAGCGTTCATCAAATCTACATCATTTACTTGTGAATAATGTTTGGGGAGGAAATATTTTACTCCATGTTAACTGGTGATGCGAAATTGTGAAATATTTTTCGATCTATTGACCTATGATGTGATTTGTATGGTCATCGAAGCAACCATACACCCATAAATGAAAATCCATCGTTATGTTCCACTTTGATGTTAACATCGATTTTGTGGTATGCCTTAATGAAATTGGCTAATCTAGCCAAAGGGTTATCGTTTCTGGAAATCAGACAAAAATACCATCAACTTGACCATTGTACAAGTTGCACTCAATGACGGCGTGGCATAATTCCGAAGTTACTGGCTTGCCAATGAAAATGGATACGAGTACCTTGTCCGGAAGTATATCCACTGTTGTTCCATATTGTTTCGTTTGGAGCCGTCCACTGAAATAACGACAAAAGTAAAGATCGAAGGCAACATTAATTCTTAATACTTCCGCGGTTGTGTAGATATCATGTCGATTTTTCTTGGGCTACGTTTAGGCAAAAGCAACAGTTTCGTTTACCTGTACGATGATGTACAGAAAGGTCACAGTCAGAAAATCTTGTCGATATTTTATATATTCACTAAATCTGTTAGGTCAGTAAAACCGACGAAGGTCCATTAAATCAAAAAGTGTTCACTCTGATTTGACTGATCTCATTATCGCTATTAGCTACAAGGACAGAAGATGATGTTTCAATTTGTGATTCTTAAGTGCCCGTGTTCAGGGTACTACATAGTGTTTATAGTTCACGTTGATTTTTTGGTGTTCTGTTGTTCGGCGATCGTGCAATCAAACTGCCAGTTCTGACGAATAACCAATAATCAAAAGGTATTACGTCACCATGGACTTTAAGAAGACCATACAAACGTTAAGCGACCATCCCAGAGGTTTATGGGCTCAAAAGTGCGCGCATCATTAACGTCTGGAGTAATTTGTTAAAGTAGTTTGGGCAAACATTTTATTGCTGCTTTTTTGTTCTCAACCTTTTTATGCTTTTCGATGCCCTCATTAACTCGATTTTTACTAAAGTAACCAGTCTTCTCTAGTGAAATCATCTCCGCTCCTTTATCAAGCTGTATGACTGAGGTGGTGCCGATGATGCGTCTTTCCGAAAGAACCTGTTAGAACTATTACTCATGAATACACAGGCTGCAATCAAGTGTGATTAATGTGCAGTTTATGTTAATTTACTTCTCAACTACTTATGAGTAGGCAAACCAACGTCCAATTAATTCATTTATTTATGTGGATTTCACATGAGAAAATATATTGGATGGGTCGTTTAGTAAAGTGTTCAGAACAGTTGCTGTATTCTCTCTGTAGACGATAGGAGAGCTCGAATGTTACTTCCAATCGAATGCTGCTTAGCAACTGCCTGAGACGATTCGTTCGTGCTTAGCATAAGTGTGAATTCCGGCTTCGTCAAGATCAACACCCCTATCCATTTCAGCCTTTCGACAAGGTCATCTGAAGTGTCTGTGTGAATAGTGGCTGCAGCAAAAGCTGTTCCTAGCTCATCAACCAAGAACCCGTTACACACCCGTGATCAATTACGAGTTGGTATATATAACCTGATTAGGTCGCTTGCAGTGAATTTCCCTCAGTTTGTTACGTGATTCAACTTGAACAGAAGATCAATAATGAGGCGTTTCTTTACATATCAGAATCACCGAAATCAAATGAATTTCGGTTCGATTTTTAAGAAATTGTCAACTGTTTACTCCTGCTTTAGCCTCGGCCGTTTTGCTCGCTCTTTGACACTAATGTTAAAGACAACAGTAGCCAACAGACTCGACAATAACCTGTGACTTATAGAACAATCTCACGAGGTAGCTGTATCTCAATGAATACGGGAGTTCCACTGGATTAATTCGTTATATCCTACTTATTGACGACAGTCTGCACAGAAGTCTGCGGGACCAGCGATGCAACTGTCTTTTATAAAACCAAGGTAGAAATTAATTTATCACCAATCTTGGTACCATGAAATTTGAAGTTTATTGCAACCCGCATCATTACTGTTTGTTTCTCAGACACAGAAATGCAGTTTTTGAAACATATACACAAAACAGAATTACGATTTTGTAAAGCGACATAATAATCTTATCTATTTTCTCGTTCTATTCTCACGAGAGTTTAGTTCAAATGAAAGGTGGTAAGGTACAAAATAATAGAACTTCACGGTCTTTAAACCAACAGAGAAACCCACTATTCAATATATAATAACAACGTAAAGACAAAAAGTTTAGTTACAGCATGACGGCAGTTGTGTTTGTTATGGCCCAGTCTTGAATCTACGTGTAACAAAACGAAACATTTTTTATCCTATAGGAAAAGCTATGCTTCCATTGAGCGGACCAGCATTCCACGGAAACATGTTGTCACTAGCAATGATTGTTGTCCAGCCCTTCAGCCTACACGTAGCAAAAAATGCAGTTAACTCCTGATAGATACTGGTTCAACCTTCCCCAGAATACTGAACTGAAACCGTAGACCATATCTCACAACGTTTGCGGTGGTGCTCTAAAGACATTATCTAGTAATGAATATAGGCTAGGATAGCGCAGCAGCCGACAGCTATTGATTCTATTATGCAATTTAATGAAACATTTGCCACAACCTTGCATGGAACGTTGCTATCGTTGTCTAGTGGTAGCTGATAGTTCATCGTCCAGAGCCCGGTAATAAGCTTAAAAATGTTCCTTTCCCAAATTTTGTTCACTGTACAGCATGCCGTTGTACCCCGTCGGAGACTTGTCTATCGTGCAGATTCAAAAGAGTTATATTTATCGGATGAAAAATACTTTCGTACAAACTATTCTGGTAGTTGAAAAGCCTTTATCACGGTCTTACTCACTTCAGTATTGACGTTAAATGATACGTAACAGTCTTCTGTTGGGAAAAAGTTGACCATCTGTGTAATTGTTTACGAACAAAATAGACACATTTTCTGAAAAATTCGGTTACTTAGAGCCTCTTGTGTTTTACAGTTACAGTCTAATTATCAACCATCCATAACAGTAATTAACTAGCCTGGATGAGATGCTATCAGTTGCTTTCAACGTTTCGATATATACGACGACAATGCCAGTTCCGAACATTTTGATCAAACATGCGTCTCATTTTTGTTCTCTATAACCACTCTCTCTACCTCAAAAACCTAAATAATACACTTATGCACTTCATCAATGACGATGCAATCTGTCCGTTCTGTCTGCCGGTTGTCTGAATGAGCTCCAATCCAAAGATGTAACTCACTAGGCACGTCTATCCGTTGTTCGGTTTTTATCTCAATAAGTCAAGTAAATTTACGAACCTCAGAATATCACGTTACGTATACGTCTGTATTTTGTCCATTGTGCTGGCCTTCGGTGAAACTTTTGAGCCCTATGTTTGCTTCCTCAAAGCACGTTTAAACTTTACCTCAGTATTCATGATCGTCTAAGATGGAACGTGCGGTTTTACCGCATGGTTGGGCATTTGTTTCAGTCAGGGCTTGGGAATAATATCTGAACCAGGTACAATAGCAAAATGTGTGGAGCCTTTTCATTCACAAATAACATAAACACTAACTGAGAGCGCCCTCCGTTAATGATGGTTATATATTTCTTCGATCAAGTTCAATTTGCACGAATTCGGGACGTTAAATGCGTAAAAAAGAATGTTGAGTGTATTAATATGTGTAATATGCTAAATGATAAGTAACAAATGTAGATCTGATCACCGGCGGTCCCCAAATGTGTATGGTTTCCCAATTCACTTCTGGACGGTGACTCGTAATTCTCATTTCAAATCTGTATAACACCAAACAGAATAGGACACAAAAGAGTCAAAATGCTGGTAATCACTGCATCCTTTGTAGCATGTCTTCATTGCTTATGACCGGGTGAAAGTGTGTTTAACATAAGCAAACATCGTTATTGTCCTTCAGTATTGTGATAAGCGTTCTGTGTAGCTCAATCTGAAACGACGGCCAGTGAACCTGAAATTATAGCTTGGTGGTTCGTCAGCAAGGTTCGAACCGATACTTGAACTATAGCCCTCAGAGTATGATGCGAGCAAACTGAACACTAAACAATAGATCCATAGGTCATTTTAAGAAAATTATACTTTGTATCATATTTTTCATCATTTATTGTATGATAAACTTTGTACACAGATATATATCAAACATAAAACAGAGAGAGAATAGTTACACGTTTGCATTGCATTAATTTCAAATTGTGAGTAAAAACTACATTTTGTTCAAATGTCGTTCTTAGTGCACCAAATGTACTTATTCTAAAAATAACGTGACATGTTTCCAGTTTCTCAAGTTAAGTTTTGCCTGTTTTACCTGATAGACCATGTGAGCAAGATGGCTCATATGATTTGCTTAAACCCAGGTGAAAGTACTCATATTAATGTAGTACGAACTCACATGTCTGTCTGTGTTCAGCAGTACAACAGTTAACGAAAAACTCGCTAATGTTTGATCAATTCTTCTGCATGGCACAAGAAGTACACCATGAATACTTTAGATCCTTCAAGGTTTGCAGACCTAATGTCGGAAGATTCTGCTTTATCGACGATTTCAAAAGTTAGCCATATATCAAGTAATTTCTTGGTTAAGTCACAACGAGCTCAACGCACAGTATGTTTCCCCACATCCGTTCTGTTTACGGTTCAAAAGTACTAACTTATCAATTTATCCCCTCGAGGGGGGTACATAAAAAAGGTAACTTGTAATGAAGCTTGAAAGTTTGTAAAGTAGAGTTTGTTAAATTAACTAATACGGGGAACCAAAATTGCTTTGAGAAGGCTCTATTTCTTGCTGATGTATTGTCATTACAAACCGATCCATCGCAAAGACTTTGTGACTATATTAAATAATATGCCATGCTGTCAGTTTTTTGGTTGATGTTTTCATCCGATGCAATTCAATTGAGGGAACAAAGACGCTGCACTTAGAATAACCGAAACAAATTATATACAATAACATCATTTTCAGTATACTAATTCACGTTGCCAGTGTCATTTTGACACTGACTACATATAAACTGTAGTAAGTAACGGTTATCAAGCACACTCAATTTACTTGCAAGGACGATTTCGTTCGTGGCCTACCGTTAACAGTAAGATGAACCTAAACGTATATATGCATATTCGTGTGAGTAAATGTAGTCACGCTTTATCAAGGTTCACATAAAACAATGTTTGAGAATATCGGTCCTAGAAAGAGTAAACACGGAAACTATCGACCTATATCGTCTGAAACTTGAATGTAACATATGCTTTGCCGGAAAGATTGGCTATGAAACACGTAACTTCATCATACGCAGCAATTTCCGTAGCGTGGTTCCAGCAGTGTGCCAGTAATTGTATCTGTTTCGATTATATGCATTTCAGAAGACACTCTATACATCAGTCTGAACACAAGTTTTTTAAATTCAATTTCAGGGTTTTGCGCAATATTTTCAGATCAACCAAAAAGTGCTGAAAAACACATCATAAGATAGTTCAACCATCAAACAAATAATGATGTGGAATTTTTTATCTGCGAATTCATCAAATCCTTTTCTGAGGTCCGTTATAGAAGCCTTTTAATCAGTGGGGAAATAAGGGTTAGAGATTGAAGTCAGAAGTATTCAATTGTCAACGACCGGTTTTATGTATAACTAAATTTTTCACATCGTAACACTGTGAATTGTTGGATTGCCTATCATTCTTGGTGTTCCCGTGGCGGTTTGTCTTGACTATCTCCGTTGCGCTTCTGATGTCTGCCGATTAAACAACAAATTATGCTGCTAAATTCTATCATTATATTACTCTGGGTAACTTCGTAAATTTTAAAACTATATTCGTCTTCTAAATTGCAGTTGTGTTATTTAGAATGTATTCGTCCGTTTTATTATCGACAAGATTTTATCCAGCAAGAATATGAGAAGTACTGTTTCTCCTCGAATATTTCAGTGTCCGATAGTGTTTTTGCTTAATGCAGCACTGCTAAAGAATGTACGTAGATTAACGTAGATTAGAAGTGTACATTACCTCTGTTTAAATGCCTCGGCAGATCTTATATATACCTACTTATATATATATATATCGCTTCGATCTCACGTAACCCTGCTCTAAAACTCTCAGACAGTAGTCCCAGATTGAGGCCAAGCGGATAGATATCCAGCTGCAGTTGTATAAACTGCGTCGGCAGAAATTTTGCACATACATAAAACCATCTCTATGAAGCACGTGGATAGTATCTGCGCGTGAGGAGGAACAGTTCTGACTTAAGTGTAACGTAGGATGTCACCAAAAAGTTCCCTAAACCAACATGGCACACTATTGGCAAACTGTTATTGGTTTTAGCGATTCGGTTTGGGTTACTATAAACCTATCGGTCTCTTCCGGATTGCAAGCGTATAAACCATACAAAAGTGAAGTTGTACTTCGGTAGGTTTATTATGTATAACAAACTGACAAATGATTAGCTTGAATGAATAAACTGCTCATAAAATCAAAATTGTTTTTCCTACAGCTAGCCAGAAGGTTCAAGACGGCAAATGGTTCGATGCTGACGAAAGAGAGACAGAAGTCTCTGTTAACGAAGTCCGAATCAATAAGTTCTTTCCAACGCCATTTCCATAGTGTACCTAGGATGGTTTACGAGCATCGTCCTTGCTCCCATCGATCAAAGGTCTAGCTTTGCGTCTCATACAATGGAAGTTCCCAACCGCAGGTTCAAAATGGCCAACTACTTTTTTATTTAACCCTACGGATGTGTGGATGTGACATGAAGTTGTGGCCAGGTGAGTATACGAAATCTTTATTTCCGTCCTAGTAACGCACTGGCACCTGATCTAATCAGATTGGGAAGTAAATGGAAATCTACACTACTAACTTTTACTCGTGACCGACATGTGGCATAATTATCTCTAGCTGTTCTCTAGCCAAAATATTTATGTGGTGCTGTTCACTGGAATATTGGTTCAAACGCATTTGTTTGTTTGGTGTGAACAAAGATTTTTACTTTCTCCCGAGTCACATATAAATTAAGTAGAATGAGAGTACCTGATGTAGTATGCCGTTCCATTATAATTTAAGAAGGTACAAACTTTGCAGCTAAGTACTTTGCTGAAAGATAGGCTTCTCAACAGTGAGTAGATTTACCAACTGTTAAACAATTAATCTTAAGATTTTAATTGGAAAATCTCGATTTCAATCAAAGCACAATGATGGCACTCACATATATACAAAATGCTAGTGATCTTGAATGATCAAACTCATTCGGTTCTGTCAATCACAAATGCAAATTTATATGAAGGTTCACTTTCCTTGTTACTCCTTTGTTTTCTTCTTCGTCTGTTGTTTCATGTGCAGCAACTGAAGAGACCTTACAAAACGATTGGGCGTCATTACAAGATCCATACTCACCTTAGATCATACCTTAGATCATACTAGTCAGAGGGATTATACTTAGATTGAGAATCCGGTTTATCTTACTAGATCACGCTACCAGTTGCAGAACTCAAATGGAAATAAAGATATGTGTCAAGTGCACCTGAGAATTGCGGACAATTTAACTATGCTTTGGTGACTTGAGGGACGTTTGAGCTGTAATTTAGTTACATACCTCCAGTGTTTAGGACACTTCTCTAATTTACACAAAACCATTATGACATGGTTGACAAATACAACAGCCAAGCGTTTTAAGGTTACATAGCTCAGGCATGGTGTATTGCGGGTTCACTGATTTTGCCGTGTTAGTCAACAAAAGTATGTACGATGTAACCCAAAGGTCATAAGTAGGGCACGCCGTCGGTGTGATGGTTATCATGACAAACAGTTATATCAATCTGCACATCAGGCTGCGTCAACCTGAAGTTATCCTTTGTGTGCTGCACTTCAATGATCCAAACGGATCTTCTGTGCACAAGACTGTTTTGACACTGCCAATTGTTGTGAGGTAAAAATTTCTTTTATGGATGTATCCATTTCACTGGAGGCTACTGGTTGCGCCAGTGAGAATTACTTCGCCCGAACATTAGTTTTAAGCTGTAAGTGCTTTTCAAGCTAAATTAAGTATACCATAGTGTTACACTTCGACATTTCGACCTTGAAAGAACGCTTCCGTCCGGTTTCGTTGGGCTTGTAGACTCATTTTTGTTTAAGGTGGGAATATCCCCGAAAGGTTTACCCACACTGCAGGTCCTGTCCAATTTTTTCGTTATCTCTCATCCTGGATAGACATACCACGATATTTTTCATTATAGTAATGTTTATCCAAATAACAAATTTGGTCTACGCGAGACCGCTGTTCTAGTAAATATATATACAGCTTGTTTAACCATTACAGATATTGTAACGGACAATCGAAATTAGTTGGGTCGCTCGGATTGATTTTCAAGTGATACTTACTACACGGTTGCTTCCCTCATTTTTCAAACCGCTACGTCAACGTTGTGTACAAAGACCTTGAAGCAACTAACAGTCAGGCGAACAAGGAGGACAGTTGCTTTTAGACGTAGTTCTCCGGTTCCTTGTTATTTTTATCATTTATGTTTATTCTATGAACACTGTGTGTTGCGTAATGCATTTTCGGATACAATCCTTATCTGCTACTCTGGTTGTGTGTTACATTTTGGCGATCCTTCAAAGATAAAAGAAGTGTCATGAACAAAGAGAAATGCCCAGAAAAAGAGCATCAGGATTTTACAAAAGTGTCAGGATGAAAATAAGTATTTAAAAAGTTCCAAATAAACGGGCAGAGGGTTCGCAGGTACTATATCTCCTAGCAACATGAACACTGGCCAGCATGTAGAGAGCTTGGAGCACTGGGGACGGTGCGTAACGAAGAGGAACGTTGTATAACATGTGTTCGAGACAAGCAAACGTGCACGGAGTGAATCTGAGTTGCATAACAGAGCGTGCTGCTGTGTTGTTGACACTATCTTGTTTTTCGTTTGTGCAAGTCGTGTGCATGGCTTACTTGGCCTTTGGCTCATGCTTGTTTGTGTTGTTTCCCTTTATATGACTGTTGCTGGAACCTCTCACATCGGAAAAACGCTGTCTCCCAATGTCTCCACCTCGCTCTAAAGTTAGTCCACGAGTGTAACAGACAATCAGAGTGGAAACCCACCATTTTGCAATATGTCATTATACAATACATTTCACATCCAACTTTTATTATAAGCCTGTCCATTTAGAACCTCTGATAAGTGACGGATTGCGCAAGTCATTCAGCCCACATCAGTTAAGTTGCGCTTATTTTTTTAGTATGCATCCTTCTGACTTCATTTCATTTCTCGAAGTTGTCTACAGTTCCTGATTCACAAATCATAGACAACTGTGACGCATTACCAACCTGAAATAAAAGGTACGCAATTCCGCCTATTTTGATTACCTTCCAATGAGTAAATTTCTGTGCATTTTGGAGTGAACTACCTACAATTGAGGTTTAAATACTATTGGATGTGCTTCTTATTTGTAACCCACACACAGTTGGACATCTTAGTAGACGTTCGAGTTACTGCAACACAATGACTAAAGGTATGAATGCTAGAACCCATAAAATCTGACTTTTTCCAACTGAATGCAGACTCAGATAGTTTGAAAATAGTATGAGCAAAGAAAAAGAATAACATTGCACAAAACACGAGCTTTTAGTTGTCCACAGAATTTGACGTACTCAATCTTATCATCGGCAACCATGGTTTCTTATTCAGCTTTTTATCCAAACCAGAACAATTTGTCTCGTTCGAAACTGTTTAGAGAATGCGAATCTATATGAAACTTAGTTAGCATTTTCAGACTGTATTAAATGTCCTTTCACTTTAGGATACAGTTTCAAAATAAACAAAGTTTACAACAACATTTTCAAAATACAAAGTCAGAATTTCATTGATTTTTATAGGTCGATAAGTGCCAAAGAATAGTGCGCATCATTGTTAACAAACAAAATGTGTAACCGATTCAGATGTTTCATTGGCGAATTGTAAGTCGGTCGTTACACTCTTTTCACCAACTTTTAGCGTATCAATGGATTACTTGTAACTAACAGTTGTGATTTTAGAGTACCTCGCGCACCGACACCTATCATTTTTGCAGGTGGTTGTGCATAAATCTAAAATAAATGATGCCGTGAAATGTCACAACTAATCAATTTTTAATAAAACGTTATCTATTCTTTGCGTGGAATTGGAAAAGTGGTCAGTTTTGTCGGAAAAATGATTCAGGTAACAAAACCATGCCCGATTTTCACTGAAGAATTTTCAATTAATCAAAGTAGTGCCAACAGTTGTACAGACGCTAAACCGCTTTCCACACAACCATCCTTGGAGGGCTTTATCAAGTGGAAATGTTGTGGAAGCGAAATGTGCGTCTCTACCAACTGCCTAGGCTTGAGTTCCTGAGATTCTGAACGAGACAGACCACTTAAGTTATTGAGCAAACAGCAATGTAGAGCTTGATATATGAAAGTTATTCTGTGTCTAACAACAGATAAGTTAATTTCATCAGTCTGGCCATAGTTTCTAGTTCGCAAACAAATGGAATCACACTGCAATTTGATATGGCCTCCTCATCGGTTTAGTATTAAAGGAATATAGGACTTAAAAGTCTTAAAAAACTATGACTAATTTGAATCACGCTGAAAGAGATGCGATGTAATTTGAGCACTGTTGAATAATCAGAGATATTGCTTGTTGAGAAAAGCAACTGAGTAGCAGCTGAATATATTTTAGTGGTCTTTTCAATAGTACGGGACTGTCGTTTATATTAATCGAACGCTAATAAAAGTTGATAGTAGTTTTCGTACTTTCGTAGGCTACCCAGTCAGCTGTTTTCGAAAAATCCCCAAACTCAGATTTGACTCTCATTGGAATCGACCATTAGTGCATATTCCTGCCACAGTCGGGTTATCTGAACATTCTATGGAAACGCGGCGGCTGTAAAAGGTTGTGAGTACTGTTCAACTCATGTAAACTAAAATTTCCTACTATTCAGCAATGATTAGAACACTGTCCACCAAATTCAATGAGTTCCGTAAGTTTAGCTTAAATAGAAATTCTACCAATGTGGTCGAAAATGCGGCGTGCTGAGCTGCCAAGTCGAGAATTGATTGACCCGCCGTTTGTTCATCATCACAACAGTCATGAGCCTGACCAAAAGGTACTATGGCTCGGGCCGCCGCTCACCTCACCAGTGACGTAGAATATCCTAGAAGAAAACGTTACCGAGGAGGCTGAAAATAATGAGAGAAGACTAACAGGAAGAATTAGAAATGGTATGGATACAGGTAAGCCATTGACTGCGACACATTGCCATCTGGGATAGCGTCTCTAACCAACGGTTTGAGTGATCACGTGGACCCCATCCAGGCAGGCGACACCTACCCATTTTGCTCAATGGAGCAGTCAAGGTCTTCATATTTCGTGACCACGTTGTTGGTTGACCACCACGCGGTTTTACCCAGCTGTTGGTGGCCTCAGCGTATAATGCCCGGTACGGTAAACGATTAGATGACATACGGAGTACGTGACCCAACCATAGCATTACACTGCTTTAAGCAACTCAGTTGTTTAAATCTTACATGTTTTCAAACAGCTTGTTCTAATTATCATTTATAAACAAATTTATTGCACCACTTAACTGCCGTTTTTGATTAGTTGGCACCGGTCGACCATTATTCTGCTTGCAGCAGCCTGTGTGTGAGCCCTAAATGACCGAATTTTTTCTCCCACTAGAAAACCACTCTAGTTCACCTTCATCATAGTCGGTTGGTTTGAGCGAGGTGGCTACTGTGTCTCCTACGGAAGCCATCAGGCTATTCGAACATTACTAACAGTCGAACTTGCCTGAGCTTTTGCGTATGATTATTCAATCACGTCTATTGCGAGATCTGTTTTTGTTTACTAGCCAGGTGTGTGTTTAATTTATTCAACGTGATGTGTTTGTGATTGTGTGGCAAACGCTGAAATAACTCGTTCCGCTCTGAACTAATCTAAACCGCTCTACCAGCAACTACGGCAATGTACTTTCTGTCACTGTCAAATAAGCAGTTATGGGAATTATTAATCAAAGATCACTGACCCACTAGTCGGACAGGAACATTAACTTCAGTGCAATTTGATACCTCTGGAATATTTGAACGAATCAAAGTACATAGTGTAATAGCTCGTGAAGACAACTTCTCAACCAAAATGGACTTATACTGTGTCTGCGTAAAAAGCAAGAAGATAAGAATGTAGGTAAACCAAACAGTCTTCAATAAGGTATTAAGCATCTCACTTTCTTCATCAGTATGTGTCACAGTCTACTGGACTTATAGGTGTACTAGTGACATCAATATGTCTGCATTATGTGGTTCGTCATGTTCTGGTTCGGCTTACCTCATAAAGACTGCAGTGGTGCCGTACTGGAATACAGAGTGACCTACCGTGTTTTCCGTCGTAAATCTACTACTTGAATTGATACGTTGTCTTGTTTTCTCTATATTATCATCTGTTGATTGACAAGTTGTACACTTTCAAGCTGCAGAATATCCCACAATGTTATCAAAATAATCGAATTCGTTACCAATGAAAAGCTTATAGCAGCAGTATCTTTGTTCTAGTGGCAAGCATATTGACTGAACACTAGTGTAAACACGATAAGAGCTTGAGTGCCTTCAAACTGTCAATGAGATAAAGGTTTGCTTTGAAAATGGCCTTGATAACACGTGCTAAACTGTATTAAAGTGATGGCTTAGTATATCGTTAATAATGTTAGGAAAAGGATCACAGTTGGACGTTAACGAAATGCCTTATAATGTATCCATTCAACAATGAACCGAGTCAGAATGCCTCGCTGTTAGAAGGTTGCATTTTACCCATCCATCCCGATTGCCGTGCATTTGTATCCATTTGATCAGTTTATTATATTTGCAACCACTTTGCACCAAAGTATTCATATGATTAGTAGATTTGTCGGGAGTATCATAAACGTTTCGCTATTTGGCTAATTTCCCCCTAGATTATTTCGGTCATTATGTTTCCTTTATTGGACTCTGTGCTGGAAGTTCACCAGTGCTTTTAACGAAATTTTAGGCCCTCCAAATTGCCCTTCTGTTCACAAGCTTCGCCATTCAATTTTCATCAGCACCTTCTCCGCAAGCACTCTTATGATCACATGTGTGCATATGGTATTCGGTTTAGAACCATCGGATACTCCGTACTATTTTTAATATAAGATGATTTTGTTGATTTAGATTCATTGTCAAATATTTCTTCAAAATATGTAGATATTTTACCTTTATTCTTTTAACTCAATCGAGGCAATGAAAATTCTATGAATAAATCACCAAGTCTTTTCCATTTTCTGGTTGTAACCCACCCTGTTACTTATATATAGGTTAGATCGAAATATTACATGATATGGCCTCTTTATGGACATTTTACGTTTTTCAGAAGCAGAAGATAAACGTTTACATTGCTTTTTACATACCTTCCATTCCCTAGGCGTAATCGAGACTAGCATTTGCGCGCTGATTGAGTTTGAATTGTGCAACAAAGCGTGCTGCCGTTACTTTGGTTGTCGTTCGTGTAAGTCGTGTGCATGGCTTACTGGGCCTTTGGCTCATACATTTTTATGCTGTTTCCTTTTATAGGATTGTTGCTGGAACCCCGACTTCAGAAGAACGCCGTTCTGAAGTGTATCAATTTTGCCTAAAACTGGTTTACTAATATAACGGGTAATCAAGTGAAAACAGTCGACTTGTTAGTTACTGTTCCCCCGCAACCCAGATGGAAATGCCACTCTCTCCACCCGTTTGTTGTATTGTTCCGCTGCATTTACTCGTCTGTTAACCACTGATTATAAATTGATTTCAGGTTCGTTGAAAAATATCTTAGAACGTAGCAATCCGTAGGGTAAAGTTTGACTGGATTTATTTACACATTTTACTATTTTCTAAAAGTTGAACTTGTCATAAAATTTGGGTTTTAGCCCCAGTTGATTCTCATCCAAAAATCACGTTTCGAACTTTTACTTAATCTTCGCCTGGATCTTTCCGTCCCCGTAAACTTGAGTATGGTTTTTATAAAAAATTGTATATAACCATTTCTTGGCTAATTTCAGCCGTCATAGTTAATTACTTTTTACTTATTTTGTGTTTCATTACTTAACCCACTGAAACTTTTAATCTCATCGCTTTGAATTTTAGTCTCTGTTGATGCATGTAATCTGACTTGAAACAAAGCAGACAGTGAACTATGTTTATCATGTATTTTTAACGTGGTTTTATTTTTTTGTTACGTCGACCTTAAACACATTGTTTCTAATGAAGGCCAGTCAAGATGGCTAAAAGTAAGGAACTATAGCTGCATCCAAACATCTCTTTATTTATCAACATATATTTTATGAAACAGAAAGCAAACAACTCACACTTTTAACTTCGTTCTCACGGTTATTATTGTGAAACTTATCCAGTTAGTTTTTTATCGTATATAGTCAAAGACAAGTTACAAAGACCTATTTCAGGGAAAGCGGACAACACAAATAGACGAGGGAATTGACAGCAACTTTGAACATACTAACTGTCAAAATACCGCATAGCTTAACTGTGGATACACGAATATCAACGTATTTCTTCATTGAGAGCCGTAACCACAATAGTCGATCAGTATGCAAATAGAACGGTTATATGGTGGTATTCGTTTAGCAATTAAAAATCGCTCAGAAAATTGACAGCTTTGCTTTCCAGTAGAGACAGTTGTTACCGTTTTTAAAAGTTACCCAGAACGTACGCTTTCCCAGTAAAACACTCGAATGGGGCCAAACAAAAACCACGTACTATGGTTTGGCACGTCAGGCGGTGTGAAACCATTCACGTGTTGTGTCCAGGTTGGCTGTATGACATACTGTAACAAAGAGTACCCTCCAACAAATTCATCGGGGCAGAACGACCACTTTTGTTAAGATATGTTAACAGCTCGCTTATATTTGACAGTCACAGATGTAAGTCATACAGGTTATATACATCAGACGGAAAGACGCAGGAAGAGAGTGGATGGACGCCCAGTTTTTATCACTTTTCATGTAATCATCAACAGGGCCAACCTATGGGTTGTGTCAGCCACGTGAAACAGTCGGATACCTAGACGTTCTATTCAAGCCAAAAATGTGATGTAGACTAAGTGATGGCAGTTTACTGTGAACATCGGATTCAGCTTTGAGGAAACTTTTTACAGGAAGTTAGATTAATCTGTTGATTGGTTTACCGGGTCAAATATTATCTAGTGTCGACTCAGGAATGATTGCATGGTAGTGTAGTATTGCCCTATCTGATAAGAATAACTCCAAATCATCATTTCGTCGAATTGGTTAGTTAGATAGATGAAACTTAAAATCATTTGGCAGTTAACAACTGAACAGTTTAGAAGTTTGTTTCTGTGTGCTGTACATCAATCACATTTGGTTAACATAACTGAGAATATCCAGATCTTTTACAGACATTTGCGGCTGAGTGTGAAAATATTCACTTGTTACATACTTGAAAGTTTTAGCTCAAATGTAGTTATACAAACACCCGTACATTGATCTAGCTGACTGAAGTGTAGTTGTCTTTCCACCTGACGACTACTATGAGTACGCAGATGATACTGCTGTGTTTTGATACCTTTCACTCGGTTTTGACTTACGACGCCTACTCTAATACAGTACCATCAAAGGTGACTACACTGCGTAAATAAAAGTCAATAACATTTTCAAAGCTTTGTTATATGGAAGTTGTACAACGTAAGAAAATGAAAAATCTGTAAACTTTGTTACCTAATGCCTGACAATCTGTTCTAAGAGATATACCAATTCCAGCGCTTTTCGTTTTCAGCTTCCACGTCCCAAATTTGTCCAGTTTCGATAACTGTCTGTAGTTTTCTGCAAACACAGTAATAATGAAATGCTTGAATACGAATCACAAAGTATTATGAGGTCTAAATCAAGGCAAAGGGGACTTGCTGGTCAGGTGTTATTTGCAGGTACTGGTTGCAATTCACCTACAAGCTGCTTGCTATGAGGCCCTGAAGTTTTTAATTATCCGTCAGACGAATCGCAATCCAGGCGATCCTATTCACCAGTAAGTACAGGAACATATACCATTCAAGAACAGTACGTTTTTTTTAAAAAACGAATATTATTTTTCTCCAAATCGGGCATCAAGGTAAAATGGTATAAGTAGGAGATGAGACATCGAATTAAAGAAATCCGAATTATCAGTGATTTATTCCTACTAACTGCAGAATCTTTTAAACTTTAAGCCAAACAAAATGGTTATCGCTCAGCAGGTAAATTAAGTGATTGATTTAATGCAAGCTTATTTGATTCAATAAAGTCAGGAACTTAATTGACAATTCATGATTACGGTCAATTCCATTGGATTGAGCAGAGTGATTCTCTCTACTCGCTTTTAGAAAATAGATGGCACGATGCACCGTATTCCCAGACGGCTAAGTTTGACTATTCTGAGATGATAATTCGGTCATGACTACCATGAGCTTGATACATAAATCTCACAAACTCAAGAGACGGAGTACAAATTCCTATCTAGAAGAGGATACATACCATTGTTGAGCTCTAATATGGGCGAAACTCGAGTGAGGTACTCACGTTCAAAGTGTGCTAGTGGAAACGCGTATCTGAATACGAAGGCTGCGGTCAACTGTGGGTGCAGTTCAGTTTAAAATAATCTTTTCCTGAATCTTAATTAACGCACCATCATCGTTATCTGACCTTCTTACAGTTAAAAGCGTCTCAGATTAGTATAAGCATCCATTTAGAGTAGGGGGGTATAGACGTTCACAATTTTTCAACAGACTTGATATGCGGTTATTAAGAGTGAGGCAATTATGTATATTTTTCTAATCGTTCATGCATGCAAATCCATTGCAGTTCAGACGTGATTATTTCAAGCTAACTCGAACACAGCGTTTCGAATGGATTTATACACATATATAGAAACTACGCTTCCCATATGAACATTGTCAGCAGAACTCACTGCGCGTGCCATGAACCCAGTAATATTGCTACGCCTTTGTAAAACACATTGCCTAACATGACATCTAGTTAATACACTCGAGCTGTTTGCAAACTGATGATTAGGTAAGTTCGCGCACAGGAAAAATGACGCTGTGAACCCACACACTAAAACTTGATGCTGTGATAAAGAGGAAATTGGAATAACCTCACTTTAAGGGAAAATGATAATCTGTATTTTTGGTGACCTGGGCTACTGCATGGCTTATTAGTTCATTGCTGTCAGTTGTCTACACTACCACGAATGCCTCGCTGATGTTCTCTCGGTGAACTGCGTTCAAAAATTTGCAAACTTCGAAGCTGTTTGTCAGCTATTTACTGAGTGCACAAGTGACTCCTTGATATTTCAGCCCGTTTTAGAATATACCTGGTCACTGGATGAGTTGAATATCTGTTTTGTGTAATAAGCTGACCGAGCACAAATATTTCGGTTGATATATGCAGCTTAAGTTAGGTTGGGGTGACGATTAGACTTCAAATACATGGGCAAAACTGCGAGTTGTTTTATAAACAGGGGTAGTTTTGGTTCAACCTTAAGTGTTCTGTCACCACAGCCCTCAAATTGGACAGACATGTTGCTGGGCTCATTTATTTTAGTGGATAGCTGTGAGAACATATTTACTTTAAGTATATTTCTCAATACTAATGGTAGGGATTTTGGAGTAGTTCTTAACAAACTTATCATCCATGCTGTTTTATTTAAAGCCGTTCAGGAGCCGAACGTATTCTGGCTAGATAGTTTCTGGAGTACACATTTCAAGTACACAATGAAACAATGATCTCTCATTGAACCGGAACGAAAATGTTGAGATGTAAGCAATAGATGGCTTACTTTTTCTCATAGCAAACCGAATTCAGTAATATATCACAATTACAACAAGACGTTATCAAACCAGGTGGCGGGAAGCATTCATATGGCTCAATTTTGAAACTGAAAACTACTACAGGTTATAATACAAGGCGAACTGCAAGTAACTTTCCGTGTCTCTAGTCTGTGCGGTATCTCACCATACTTGAGATAAAACATTGTGGCTCCTGCTCTCCAATATGAAACGCAGTTGTTAGTAAGAAAGATGGTGACTCCAACAGTTTTATTAATCCCCACTCCCGCAAAGTAGGTTTTCAAGTTTCAAGTAAAGCAGTGGCTTTTACACTGTGCTTGGAACACCAAACTTCATCTGTAGTTGGCCCAATAAGTTACTTTTGCTCGGTAGACATAATTAACATGCTGAAATATTGTGAGAAACCTCTAACAAACTTGTTTGTTGAATTCTGTAGCCAGATATTAGAAACACTTCCACTGATC
Source organism: Paragonimus skrjabini miyazakii (assembly GCA_014338405.1). NCBI lineage: Eukaryota > Metazoa > Platyhelminthes > Trematoda > Plagiorchiida > Troglotrematidae > Paragonimus > Paragonimus skrjabini miyazakii. The sequence goes on from JTDE01001172.1 coordinate 118,992, forward strand.
ACCGGATCTATTTCAATATTTCACGTCGGTCAACATGTTACAAAGTGGATATCGATTATTTGAAAACTAAAGAGAAACAAAATATTAAGTCAATACGTGTATTTCATTTATTCCAACTGACAAGACTCGTAAAGTCTGGGCGAAGTAGTAGAAAATGTAGGTTTCACCCTACTGAAGGCGACGTAGATTCCTCTGTTACCTCTGTGTTACCTTTGTCCACAGTAAGTAAAACATGTACGCAGTTTAAAAAAACTTACTATCTCAGGCTTTTCAATGTAACTGAATGATACCTGTGATCGACTACAAAGTTTTTAATGACACATCGTTATTTTGTACTCCGCTCACCAGGGGAATTTATAAATTCCGTCGGTTTAATCAACCAGCTCATTTGCATCAGTTCAGTTTGGCCCAGTTCGATATAGTTAGTATATCATAGCAACCAAATTTGGTCACATGATAGAAGTATCAGTAATTAATTACAGTTAATTCTTCACAGGAATAAAAAGCTGTTAATCTAGACATGAATATTCGTGAATTCACACACTAGAGTAACTTGATACGTCAGTTATAAGAAAAATGAAAGCGCTCGAAAAGTACTTATAAAAATTGGGACTTCCGAGTATGAGTCAAACTGGGCTCTGCAAAAAGACCTTGCTTAAGTTAAACAGAGATAAGACTTACCTAGAGTATGAACAGTTCGATAAAAATTACGAAAGTTGAAGCAAATAGACTTAACTTCCAATGTGGTAATCTCGAACGATTTGACGTTACACAGTATTTTGCGTGGTCACGTCGACGCTCACTGTGTTTGAAATGACTGACTGAATTTGACAGTTAGCTGCTGGCAGTGGGGTTGGCAAGGTGGCTGAAACTTCTTTGCGTAATTCGTCCGCAAAGTTGTATTATTCTTAATCAAACGGTTGTAAGCTCATCTGGTAAAATGTTAACGCTTACTGACGATATTCACGCTACTCTTAATATGAATATTCTGTAGGAAATGTATTTGTTCAAAGTTGTTGTTCGAATCGTCATGTAACGGAAAAAGTAAATTATGCTAGCGCTTAGTCCGGTGTGTTGGTAACGTAAATTTAGACAAATAGAACCACGATGTGGGTTCGTAACTAAAACATGGTGTCGTGCAAACTATTTTCAGACAAATAGTCCATACAAATGATGAGAACTCACGCAATTAGTGTGGGATTCAATTCACTACCTTCGAAAAATTTAGTTACATCGTCGTACTGTTGCTTGTTTTTCTTACGAAGGGCTTCATTTTCCTCCTTTAAACTTCGGAGGGTTTGCTGAAATGAACACGCCGTGAAGTATTAGTATATAGATGAATTGTAATTACATGTTATACCTTTTTTAATTAGCAAGCGATACTGCAGGTAATTACGATAAAAACAAAGTGGGAGAAGAATCTCACGTCTATCTTACAAACATCGCAGATATAAGCAGGCTATAAATAGTTACCAGTTGGTGAGTTACGATTAGTGCTCCAAACTTGCTCTGTGATAAAGCATAAAGCTAGTAAAACTAGTCACATCATTATTGTAAACAGGATTACGTCAACTGTACTTGAAAACTCTGTTTGCGCTTAGTCAAGACAGTTCATATAAGACATATCTTATATTTTAAGCAATGACTGATCCATAAAAGTGAAAAATGGAAGAGATAACATATGAGATTATTCTCTTGGATAGTTTTGTTTGATCTGCTTGAACGGCATATCCTAAATTGTGATAACCCCGTAAATCTTCTACTGGAAATAACTAGGAATGTAAAACTAGTTCTTCACTGATGCTCACTTTTAGACGGTATCTTTGGAAGCGGTTTATTTTTGTATGGACTCAAAAAGCAAGAAGTGTTGGTCAAACGTTCAAAAAGATGTAATTTATGTTAAAATTCGAAGCTCTTTGAAGAGAAAAAAATTTGTATTAATGAGATTAAATGGTCGATGAAAACCGTGAACTGGTGGATAAAAGGATAACAACCTGCAACACGAAACCTGTTGTTTAAAATTCTGCTAAGAATACCCCTACTGACGTAAATTCCAAGCGAGGATGAAGGTAAACATTGTGACTTGTCTGTCTGAGACAAAGTGTTCAGTAACTGCATTATAGTGGATTATTCTGATCATCAGCATATAGTAGACAAAACGTGAGTACCTTTCATCATACGGAACAGAAAAAAAAGACGGAAGTTGATTGGAAAGGGAATAGCAGTATGAGTTTGAACAGTAAACCAAATTGTGTGATCCATCTAATTAGAAATTGCAGTTTTAGGAAAGATGTCTAGTAGAAAAAAACTGAAAAATTTGCGTTCAGACTAAATGTGTAGTCGGACTAAATAAGAGGGATATACAAAACTGTACATTCTTTTGGCAATCACGCTAGTCCAGTCTTGCCGGTTACTTGATTTCTTACTCTGCACAATTACACCTCACCACTCCATTATAATGGCTTTTGACAGAATCAACTGACCGAAGTGTTTTGCTTGAAACTTCCATCAGGTAATCTCTGTTTAATAAATACCTCATCATAACAAACTTGGACATGCCATTGTATACTAAATCACATTGCTTCCGGTGATAAATATGCGTCTCAGTAAACAGCTGCATTTAGGGGTAAAATTGTAACAGTCTTATAGTCATTCTCATTTAAATAACGTGGTGAGCTTTTCTCGGTACCGTAACGAAAACCAACCAGTATATTTTGTGTCTACTAGTTGACTCAAAATGCATGTGATGTTACCACTTAAATAAATAAATGGTTTCGTCTTTGAATGAAAGTTTAGCATACTTGTCGATTAACAGAATCTGTCTTGTTGAACGCCTTTCAGCTTACGGGGTTACTGACATTTCTTTTTCGCTTGTAACATACACGAAACTTTTATTTCATGAGCAAACCAGACAGGTGGTCTTTGGTACGCACATGCAACTAATCTTGCTGTGTGAGCTGCATACTGTGGAAAAAACTACATCTTCTCACTTTGATCCTAACATAACACTCGTAGACAATACCATCTTAATGCGTGGGAAACTGAAGGTAGAAGTGTTGAACAACCTACAATGAAATTGTTACAAACGTATCGGTTGCAGACTGGGGAACTTCATTAGAAATTGTGAACTCCTCTTGTACTAATAAATGTAGAGTTGAAATGACTGTTAGTGACAGGGAATCGTTTATTGCTAGATAAGTTGCATAAAGTACATACACACATGCACAACCAAACACAAACGCACTCAGTTGTTTGCTTTTGCTTCCATACTCACTGTCCAACTGAACGGTTATTATGCACCAAATCATCCGTTCACATATGTATTTACGCATGTTGACTGTCACAGACTTCCATTTAGTGCGTCAGTGTGAGTATCTCGCACGCATCGGGGATAGACAATAGGATCAGCGACAGTGCATACAGATTTTGCATGCACTATTTCAAAGCAGATGTAGCAGTAATCTCACATCAATTGACCTTACTGCAACTGTGTTGGACGAGCCAGGCGTATCATCCCACCTAAACTCTAATGTGATGAACTACGATGTTACGAATAGTGCCTATTCGTATTTTCAGGCTATAGTCCGAAATATCAACCAAAAATATTGCCTTGGTATCGTGATGCCACATTTTCATGTCTGAATGCGATGCAAACGAACTGGCCTCCTAATTCTGCTTTAACTAGTTATAAGTGATAAAACATTCAACAGGTGGGCAACGCTGGCCATAATGCGACCGGTTAGTTAACACCACAGAACTTTGATAATAGACATTTCGGTGTATTGGTAGTAAATTCATGGACTACGTTGTCAGTAAAATGCTCACTTGTGAATTCGACATTCACGGAAATTATAATGTATTTTACGTCAGTTCCACTAGCCGGTGTAGGGTTTGATTTCGGAACTGTACGACTGAGGCAGGCTTTAAAAAGGCGATGCACGAAAATGCTGTTGTGAGATAATACATTGGTGCTGTACACGGCTAGTGGAACAGTTGTATAAGATCGATAATCAAAGTTCATTCTTGTCTCACACTGACAGTCCAAAACTGAAAACAGATGAATACTAACCAATAAGACCAGTTCGGCTAACTCAACTGCACTGGAGTCGAGTGACGAAATATGACTATTGCAAGCACATTGAAGCGTCATACCACATAACATGTTTGTGGTGTTAGGCTTTTTCGTACAAAACTACAGAAAATCAGATGAGCCAAAAGTTGTGTAAAGTAAAGGGAACGCTCCAATGTATCTCACAAACTGGTGTTTGACGGATATATGTACGTTTTTCTATCTAGCAGCATATGTATATACGTCCATATATATATATGGATATTTACATGTGAAACTATAAAATATGTTCATCAGTAGGTAGATGTGTTGTATAACAGGCAGTTTCGTTGTGAGTAATATACTACTCACAAGTAGTATGTTACCCACAGGCAACGTTCAGCAACAAAAGGGCAAGCTGCGAATGCCAGGAAGACGGAGGACAAGGA
>JTDE01001172.1:127721-166391 GCA_014338405.1 Paragonimus skrjabini miyazakii
GATGATGATGATGATGATGATGATGATGATGATGATGATGATGATGATGATGATGATGATGATGATGATGATGATGATGATGAATTTAAATTCGTAGATCAAATGTGGATGATTTCCAATTAGGAAATAACCAAATTCCCACATACTTCTCAATAATCATTTCTAATTTTACGCAGACTACAAACGATAGACACTGGCCGCAAGTAGAGCTGTTGTTCACTAGAGGCCCTTGTAACTTACTGTTACGGAATTATAACAGTATAAGCATCAGTCAAAACTAGGCTGTAGTATTTCGTTCACTAACCTTGTCTTGCAATTTCGCTGGTGATATTTTCCTCCTCTAACTTGTTGATGCAGTCAAGTAATTCGTTTCTTTGCAGTTGTAAGTTTGTAAGCTCCCATTTTAGCGCTTGCAATTTTGCTTGTAAGTCTGTTATTCTGTTCGTTCCCACACTGACTTTAGTAGAATTTGCTGCATTTGCCTCTGGGTTGGAAATGTTGTGGTTTACATCCTCAACAGACCTGCTCAAACGTAGCACCTCACGGATGTGCTCAAGCATTTCTTCGTTTATTTTTCTCAGAAATGAAGCCAATTCTGGTTGATCCTCTCTCGTTTCGTCAATTAATCGCGCCACAGTTCTAAGGTGCGTATAGGCGTCCATACGAGTCGTCAAAAGTTTTTCAAACGTGCTGGTTTTCTTCTCGACAAAACAAAAAATCAAATATATTATGCCAAAGTCATCCTTGGTCATAATTAATATGTTTGAACGACTCGAATATGACTTATTGCAGTTCCGATATATTCGATTTACGTAAACCCGTTAGTTAAGGAGTGCTAGAATTGTATATTATTTAAACTGGTTTGCCACCGACATTCGAACTGAATGGTTGTTTAAACCCTCAAATTGTACAGTCGTACTTGTATGTTACATTCGAATCAGCAGAACCAAGTACCTTTTAATAAAACAAGCATTTTAGGTTTGATAAATGTAACCTTTTTATCACGCCGCCTTATTATTGCGCTGTGCTATAGTTCCGTAGCTTTGCGAGACCGCTAAAATATGTTTATCGTTACACCAGCATATTAGTGACTAGCGGATTATTCTTAATTGTGTAGCATACAACTTGTTAGACGATTATCCTTTGAAACTTGCTAAATAGAATACTCTCCAACTGATAAATTTATGAATGATTATCAGTGAAATCACTGATAAGCACTGAACTGTGCAACCTTTTCTGATACATAAATGTATGTTAACTTAGCCTACGTGACAACAATGGCTTACAAAATATGTTAGGGCATTGTGCGATTTGCTGGCCACAACGTCCTCACGGTTTTTCCTGTACCAATGCCGGGATCGCTTGTATCGACAAGACTTATACATTGAACCAAGTTACGTACCTAAGATTGGTTAAGATAAGTAAGGCTTGAGGTCCTGTCGAAATCCGAGATCACTGATCAGGTGCAAATTTTTAGTTATAATAACCATACCATAATTCATTGTAAGGTCAAATTGCGATAATGTGAGACAGGACCAAAATAAAATCATCACAGTCAGTCAGGTAGCATTGTCAGAGAGTAACGTGGTCCAGAGCGTGTGAAGGAATAATGATAATCCTGACCCACAGTTAACTGGTCTATGATAAAGGTCATTCTATACGAACATCAGCGTAAGTCAGACTGATCAACCTACCGCTGGTCATTTTATGAGTTTGAGTTCGCAATCATTTACTTTATTCGATGTGTAGTTTGGATTTTGTTTACAGCAGAATAAAAAACACTTGTGAAAGAATTTGTGAGGCAGGAATTAGGATGCTATCAACCGTCGGATTTGACCATTCTGTTTCAACATAATGCAGTTGAAATGGGTCAATCAAAATATGGCATGAGGCAAGCCGTAAAATCCTGTAACATGTGGCCTTTCGGTCCTTCTATGCTCAACAGTGGCGTTGGTGGATTCCAGTGTAAACTATTCCAGAGATCCTGCCGGGGCAGTCGATCTCCTCGACCATTTTAAGGATCCTACATGAGACAGTGGGACGGGTAGGTAACCGAGTCCAAACGTGAGACTTCTGAGCTCCTAGCTTGGCTTCGTAGTTCAGCTGGTAGAGCGCTTGTCGCGTTTGGACATGTTGTTCCCGTCGCTGGTTCGAATTCAGCCGAAGCCCTGACTTTTCACAATTGGGTCTCATCTTAAATACTATAATCGCGTAATCGGTTACACCCAAACCGAATGTCGACTGAATGTTACGTCACCCGGTTAGGGTCAAACGTTTGTGAATCAAGAGTGGCTATGGGTGATCTGTGGCCACGAAGGAAACAGTCATCAGTGAAGACAGTAATATATCAGCGAGTTATTATGATACTTGGCTGTTACATAACGATGAATAAATAGAAAAGACTTGCCCATTAAACAACACCCACGTCTACCTTTCAACGCTCAACGTTAATGTTACAACAACTTGCAATCACTCAACCGGGTTGTAAATAAGAGTGGCCAAACAAATGTCTTACGATAGCATTGGTCAATCGGGGTGTGATCGGTTAGGCAGTGATCAGAATGCACAGGTATTCTGCTCATGATTGGTTTAAAGTCATTTTGAATGTTTTGCTGACATCAGTGTCATGGTTCGTGTCGACCAACTAAATAATAAACTTGGCAAATCTTATATGCCAAATCATGTAACACGGTGAAAAACTTTGTGGTTTACGCATTCAGATATCACTACAAAAGCGGATCAACCTTACTTTACAAAACGTGTTGTTTCGAAAACGTTCACTTTGGCGAAAATCTATTTCTAGCTCAGAAAATTCACAATAAATTGGCTAACTTGCCAACACATTTTTCCGCACTATGAACAGATGTTTGCTTAAGAAACAATTCTGTGTGTCTGTAATACATACTTTGTCAACAGAAATCCTTTACTATCAAGATCCAACCCACTGGAATGCACTATTTGTTTAAACGATCACCAGCAAATCAGTGGAACAGTTTAAAGTCCTGTTTAAGTGGCGTGCGTGTGCGGGATAAGTCACCGCAAAATCCACTGGCCGCGTGCCAAACCCACTCAACTGGTCACCAAAGATACTTGTCAGAGTGTTACTCAGATGTGTTCCAGCGTTTTATGCCATTACCTTTGCAGTGGTTTTTTGCAAACCAGTACACTTTTTGCCCTTGTTAACTGTGGAACGTTACTTAATCAACACCCAACTCACAGACAGAAATGTATAAGCAATGCTCGTTCCCCTTGCTCTACAATTCCGTGAACCGATGACTTTCTGTAATACCAGAAGCCATCATTGATTCGCGTTTTGACATTCTTCATGTGAGACATTCTGAAAAAACATTAGGTATTTCATCGGAGCTATTTGACGAGGACAGGCAATCTACTTGGAATAGACGTGTGCATTTTTCGCACATATCAACCGCTCCGTCGCCCATGGTGTTCACTTTACATGATTAACTCAAACATTCGCATGCAGTTGTAAACAAGTAAGGAATATAACTTAAACGAGACTACATGTAAAGCTGACTGATCTTGAATCATGTGACAATATGTACACCATTTTATCAGAGAATGTCCATACCTGATTGACAAACTCAAACAATTTTTCAACCGAAGTAGACCACTTTTTTCTGTCGTCCACGGGAAAATTCAATTGTTCTTGACCTTCACATTTTTGTTGATTTAATTCAATAGGAGGCAAAGCGACATTTGTTTCTGCTCTCAAATCAAGCAGACCGATTTTCAGAGGCATTCGTTCCAAACCAGGAGTTATTCGAAAATCCTGTTTATATCCGAAAAATAGTGACTATTTGAAATTTCAACAAACGTTCTGTTCACGTTTGTAGCAAACTGCTAATGGTATTTCCGTTCTCATCTGTCTCTCCGCTGAAACCATCATAGTCGGTAAACTTTTAATTTTCCTTTCAAAAACTTTTTTCATTTCTCTTTCATGTTGTGCCGAGTTCAAAATTAACAAGTTTCGTAGTTTCTTTCTATATTGCATACCGCAAAATCTGAAGCATAAACCAACAAACAGTTAGAAGCAATCCGTTGTGCTCGTTTTATTTAAAACGGGATGAGAAATCCAAGCAATAAGATAATCTAGGTGTGTCGAGGCAAATTCTGTACGTATTTATTGAAAATCTAAACTTCACACGTAGCATTTGAACTATCGCTACCAGTGGCAATATAATGATAAGTAGTACTGACAGGTGAGTCCCATACAATAAGACTATATGAAGAGGGGAATGAAACAGTACTTACCTCATACAAATCTGGCAAAGTTCAAGGTCTAACGGCAAGTGACTAATCAGACCTTATGTTATTATATCACCACACAAAACCGTACCTTGGTAGGTACTCCCTATACCTGATAAAGCGACTTCTGTTAGTGATGAAACTTACACAGTTTGGAAAATAGTCCGACATTTGCTTTCAGTGGCAATCACTCCCCGTTTTACGACAATTTTCACCAATCTACACAATTGATTTCCACGTTCAAAGCAGTTATAAACGGTAGGGGAATTAAAGCCACTGAGAGTGTTGTGTAAACGGAAGTTTCTCTTAATTTGGGTTTACCTCAACTAGACACACTACTTAATCCCATGATAACAGTTGACTCGACTGAGGAGTTCGGCGCTCAGTTTGGTCGTTACATAGGCAGGGATCAACTGGCGCCATAGCCGTCCTGGTTACTTCATTAAAGTGGTCCGATAGTCTGTCGAATGTGTACACACGTCAATGTTTGTTTTCCGGTTAATATGTTTACTGTTTTTGTAAGTATGATTGTTAAGAGTGTCCATATATCATTGATCAGCAGTTTTCTTCTCACCAAATTTCTCTTTCTTCAACTGCATTATTGTTATTGAAGTGATCCGTTCATTAAGTAATAGTCCACTATTAGCAGGGAGACAGGAAAACATGAGCTCATGATTCATCTTTCTCATTTGGAGGTCTGTGAAGTTATATGTTGCAGTACGTACCTACAAGTTTTATTCTGAATCAAATGATTATCTTCCAGTAGGTATTCATTTGTATGTGCATCACATAAAGTATCTACAACGTTTGGTTCATCGGAATTGTTGCATTCAGGAAGAAATCTTTGTGCATCAGAAGGCAAACAACCGCGTAACTGTCTTTTCGCAACTGATTGTACCCGTAATATAAATAACTGACCGGTTTACAAGCACTTTACTGCACTCTACATTAATTTTTACTCCTCAGTATTATATTTTTGTGGACCGTGAGCTAGTAGGTAATTACTTTGCATGGTACTCAAAAGTTTACAGCACGTATCGCGTCTCAGTGATCAGACAGATTATTTTGTTTCATGCATTTTGGTTGATCACATATTAAAGGTGGATTTACAGTATGATTAAGAATTGTTACGTTTAGGATTCAATCGATCAGAAGGACTTATCAGCGGATGTGCGCTTCGTTTTAGCTCAGTAAGTCCCTTTTGTGTCTTTATGATATTACGTATGTATCGATTCAAAAGTGATCTGAACAGTTAAGATGTAGTAGATCCGACTGTAGGGTATAACGAACACGGGTTTCGGCATAGAAGACATACAAATCATTAACGTTCAGTGTTGAGAGTCTGAGACCAGCAACGGGAAAGCTTCACTAATTTCGTGAATTGATGCATAATTCGTCCGACAAAGTATACTCTGGCATGTTGCGGCGCACCATGTGTGTTGTAAATCAATCACTCCGTCATTTACTTAGACGTCCACAAGTTACGTATTCACCTTACGCCCCATATTTATAACGTACTTAACCTATTTGCATTCATAGTTTCAACTTAGCGGGCAGACACTTGCCTCAAGATAAACGGCATACTAACTGCTTATTTTATCTGCTGGTCTTTTTAACTCGCGAAGTCCCGGACATGAGTTTACAACTCACATATTTTCCGTCACCTATTTTCCTACGCTCAACGGCCGTAAATCTTTCTCATGGTTGGCTCAGCCATACGTAAACCGAGAAGTAGTCATTGTTCTGACTTTATAGGGCAGCGTGAAGTGTTTATGTAGTTCGGTTGCTTTCGGTTGACTCGACAGTTTTTGGCCCATCGACTGTGTTTCGCACGCACAGTGGACCACCAGCAACAGATATGAGCAGATCTTGTCATTACGGACTGCAAGTAAGTCTGTCTACGGTAGCAAATATCACTAGGAGGGACGTTAAAACACCGACTATCTCTTTAGACATTCCGTCAAACCAAACAGAAGACATACGTTGCGATATGTTTTAATTTCGCTTCAGTTTCATCAGTCGTCCGACTAGCCAGTAAATTTTACGCAGACTACGCAGGACAACTGAATAAAAGTTCCATTTTTTCGAATAATCTGGAGTAATCAATTCCTTGTAAGGGAAATTGATTGAATTAGCATCTTTAGTGCACAAACGAATGGACATTTTTTTCTAATTAGAAATGCGTCGCTAATCTTGTTACGATTACTTCACAGCTGCTTGAAAGTTCGACCTAAATGACTAAGTGGCCGATCGTTTGGATGAGTTTAATGACTGATTATTCCAGGTACCGTGAATTTGCTACATTCAACCGTCGTTTCTTGACATTACATGCTCCATCATAAGTCAATAAACGGGCGATCTGTTTTTCTATAGAGAACTAATACCGCAATGGATAACAGAACATGCAATTGGGCGGCAGAATGTGTGCGTTACAACGTCGTTTTCAGATTGAAACCTAGATGGCGGGATAACTGGCCATATTTGAAATGTAGTTAAGGAGCCGTGTTCTTCTTCTTTACGTTACAGCACGCTAACTTTGACATTTCTTTTTACTGTGAATACCCACAAATTTCTTGCATAATTGTAATCTATCAACGTCTTTCTAAAATGCCTCTGCTTCTTTCCCAATCGATGTACCGTGCACATGTTTCTGGCTGGATGAGATATGGCTTAACTAATCTAAACCAAGTGTGTAGTATCTTGAATATACTCCAACTAACAACCACAGCGACGGACTGTCCGTCAGCGACATGCAGGTGCGAAGATATCCTAAACAAAATTAAGCGGCTAAACAGTTCGGAACGTCACCTCCTCGAACTGAAACTGACGACAAATAACTTGTGGAAAAAGGAATACACTCCTCAAACGTAAGATGGTTGCAGAGGGTAAATTTCTGATTAAAACTGACAGAAAAATTTGCAAGCGGAAGTGATATGTAAAACTAACCGAAGCACCAAACAACGAATCCCAATAAACCAACAGTTTAAATCAACTTCGCCGGGTTGTCTAGATTTTCTCCTTTGTCCACTGTAGTGAAGTGCTAGAAAAATTACATAGCGGTTCTCTGAAAAGGTATATCATTACCCCAGGAAATATCTCCGTCGTGCTTTTAAAGCGTGTAAAGCATGATCACTTTCTACAACAGAGTTGCTTTCGAACAAACGGAAGTCAAAATAACCATTCCAGAAAAGTCATTCCATGGAGACTGATTCATCGGATACGTCGATATATGTACACTTGTAGTTGCAAACTCCTTTCATGCAAGACGTAGAACTGGTGATCGAGCAAATAATAGCGTTAGCTCGTAACGCGAAGGGTAGTCGGTTCGATCCCCATCTCTACCTAATAAGCCCGAAGAAGGCGTAGTGTCAGTTTGAGTTTGGGCTTCAAGAGCCAGTGCAAACTTTTCTCACGCATCTTACCGTTCTTTGGGAATTAGCTGATAAAATTCTACTTGCTCATGGACATGAAATCCTCAACACTAGTACGCACAGGAATGTGTACTTAGGAATTTACCCCCTTCGAAAAAGTCGTGGTCAGTCTGAGTAATTGCAGTTTCACTGAACTAAAAGTCTAGGTAACAACTACGTCATTACCTTTTAAATATTCTGTATAGCCATAAACAATGGATAGAAAATTAATGTAAGCGCCTCTTGTAAAAGCTTGTTTCGTATTATCAGTAAATACTTCTATGCTTAAACATATAGTATAAATAGAACTCTAAAAGATAATGACAGTATAAAGAATACAGCTTTTACATAACTTTGAATGATAACGATGTCAGTATGTTGAAAAACGCCTACGTACACAGTTCAGTATGATGGAGCAAAGGCCTAGTAGGAATGAATTGAGAAGCAGGAAGACAAAAACTACTCAAGCGATAAAAGTAGATATATAAACACTTTGTACTAACACTCACAGTTCACCGCGATTTTAAACAGTTCGAAGTATTGAGAAGATGAGTGATCATGCTTAGATATCCTCGGCGCGAAAGGTAGCCATTAACTTGTGAGAAGAGAACAATGGTAATTTTTAGTTGTAGAGTTTCACAAAAATATCGTCTAGCAAGTTTGATGAAATCGGAGATTTTGAGCTGTCTAGGAATTCTCGACCACGGGACTATCGATTGGTGTTGATCAACAATAACTATCTCTTGTCAAAAAGATCGAGCAACCTTATCGTTACCCATAAGCATAATTGACCAAACGTTTGACCAGAATAATCCGGTCATGCTTAGTTTGAGGTCGGTGGAACAGTGGTCAATACGGCCACTTCAAGAAAGGGTGGTCAGAGTTGAAATCCCGGTCGTGCCATGGATATGCACTACTGACGATCCCAGACAACAGCGAAACTCGAGTCTGTTGCTTCTTTTCGAAAGAGACTGGCTTTTATCAAGTGTGAGTGTTGATTCATTGGAGGTGTGTCATAAAGTTTTCGTTAACCACAGGTTCAATTCGAAAATGAACAGTTATAAACATATATACTATATTTACGAAGTCTGAAGTAGACAGGCGGTCATAAGCATCGTCTGACTTCTCTTTGATAATAACTATCTTGATTCGGATGAGTATGGTCGACGTGAGCATAATAAATTACGCCAAATTAAGGCTGGTTTACCCGTTTAGACTGTATGGAAATAGTGTACGTTTCAGACATTGACATAAGAATGCGATAATTAAAGGTTATCTCTCTCCTTCTCTAGTTCGTGACGTTCACGCTCGCAACATATGAAGATGGGAAATATAACCTAAAAATTGTAAAAGCTTCCGAAAAAAAACTCCCAAATTTGTCACTGGTGAAATTATTCAACACTGCGTGTTTTATCTCATACCTCTCCCACCTTGTAACGTTTACCAAAACCCATTCAACATTGTTGCATTCATCTGTGCTGGTTGTAAAAGGTTTGTTTCACAATGAGCATCAGCATATCATCTGCTTTAAGAAATACCTTTCTGGATTCTACTTACTGGTTGTTCAATTTTGCTTCCTCTTTGACTGTTGTACGTCACTGTGTTAATTCTACAAAATTGCACGGTTGAACATTATTCTTATCTTCACCTGTCATGTCATTGAGTGACGTGACTATTTTTATGACTCCGCCACAGTTTTCCGTTTACATTATTTATTCGTGAATTGAACTCCAATATATTTAATAAACCATCCAACTTAACTGTCGCTGTTCCTCTTTAATTTTGCTTAAGCACATCAACACGTTCAAATGATCATCCACAATGTCTTCAGCACTTGTACAACAACAAATTGATTACATAGTTTTAGCTAAAAATAAAAACAGCTATTGACAGCAACTTGTCTTTTTGGTTTCACAATTTCTCATTTCTTGGTTGAAAAGACACGTTAGATAACAGTAAAGGCACACTCTACCAATGTTCATTCCATTTGGACCTACAGTACTAAAGAGGTACTGAACTTTATATATAGGATTCTTCAGAACAACCTCTATGGCTGACAGCAAGACGGTTCGCTTAATAAATGATCAATTTTTGTGTAACGTAGGCTGTAAAGAGTAGGCTCAATGTCAAAGTAGATGAACTTCAAACCACTTAAGCAGATACTCCAAAGTGAGCCGCTTATCTGAGTCGAAATATTGACGATCAGACCATTCGTAAACTGTGAATCAACAGTTTGTTAGTATGAGCACAGGAAACTTAGAAGTTTGCCGTCAGTATGACAACATGTTAAACCTTAGCAGGAGAGACAAACAAGAATAAAACAGTTACATATAAAGACGTGGTAGGATTTTACAGCTAATAAGTTGCAAATGATGTGTTCCATAGAACACACAACTTGGAGAATTCAGGACACCTTTGGAACGCTTAGAAACGAAAAAAGAACGAAAATTAGTACCGCAAATGTAGACAACTTTAGACTGCCGCGATAGAAGATACAGTCAAACAAGCGTATCCTTCACATCGGAATTGAATCACCTGAGCTTTATGATCAGGCATTAATAACCACAGATACTGAGGACCACTTACACTCATTCAACAGAATGGTAGTTTTCACTTGCGTGGTTTGGCTTTGTATACACTTACAATGACTAGCCGTGAAACTGAGACATACTTAAGCTTTCTATTTCAATCTTGTGTGATGAATGACCGATTCGAGGGTGCAATTAATTTAACGTTCGGTTTAAAATCTTGAAACGGCGTTAAGCTATGATCAAAACCCAAAGTGGATGAACTGAAGACAACACGGGCGATTGGATGAACTATCAATCAAAGACTTCCGACTAATGGACGGAAATAGCAGGCAAGAAAACCACGACAGAAAGCGTGAGCCACAAGCACAAAACCAAACAGAAGTGCACACGATTTGTGGGTGGAAATCGCCAGTGTGTTGTGGATTGAAATCCCAGTCCATAATTGTGAGTGCTTATGTGGCGTGAGAATGTGAGAGTTAGACAATAAGGATAGTTTTCAAAAGAACGACGTTTTGCTACACAATGACAACTCTTGTCCTTGCTACTTCACCTTGGTGGAGTGCTGTAGCAAGTTATCTTGCGAATGGTAGTAGATTTATTCGTTCGTTTAATCTCCTTGCACTTTATTCAACTCCAGCATTCATATAGTTCTTCGTATATCTGACCCGGCACCTAACTTATCTTGCCAGCCTTCTGAATCAACCTCAAACTGTTTACATCCCTGTACGCTCAAACTTTGTTGTCCGTGGGTTTACTACCTTAAGCTTCAGATGTAAACATGACCGCGTTATTACCCCGTTCTAACGACGAGCCAATAGTAAGTCTATGAAAACCATTTGTGTGTTTGTTGCTTGTGACAACTACAGTTAAAGCTGTGCCCCCACCCATCTGTTTCCGAGAGCAAAAGGGAAATCGCTTTCAACATCGTTACAATCAGGAAGCAAGTTATTCAATTATCTGTGCAGTTCTGACTTATGTGCCTTAACAAGTGAAGACTACATAATATCCTCAAGTTATGCACTTCATTAACTGACTTTCCGATTGGTGCACAACTTAAAACGGATGGCCTACTGCGATCTGCTTGCGTTGGTTGACAGTCGAACGCTCTCATCTTCGAGTCCGTCACATCGCAAACAAATAAACTGTAGAACTTGCGTTCATGTAATATTTCACCAATTACACTTTTATTTGACTCTCACTGGTCCCTCTACTTTTGAGCAACACAAATTTTAGTGGAATTTGGACTTGATTTTCTTGGTAGATACCTAATAACTGCATCAAGAAAGCAGTCAGTAATGCCAAGTGCGTCTTCCTTACTCAGTCCAACATATATTAGAGAAACATAAAATTTCGGAGTGCAAATTCCAACCTGGACAAGAAAAAGCATTAGTGATGGGCGTAGGCTTAAATTATATAGTCCTCTAGCGTTTATAAAATATTTTGTATTTTCTAACATTCGCTGCCCTCCGCACCATTCATCTTTCCTATGTATATAGACAATCGTTCAGAACGTGTAGATCATAAAATGTACATTTTTTCGAAAGGCACAAGTCTTTCGTTTTTCTCTGCTCTAATTTTTTTAAGAAATGAACGCTAACAGTAATTATTTTTCATTCCAACATATCGTTGATATCATCTGTCATGACGGTTACTTCCACCGTGAATTCGGAATCGTCTTTGGACAGCAGTATGAATTAGATCAATCAAAATTACCTTCATTTAGTCTAATGGAATTCTAAACTGACGCAATTCATCAAACTACTGGTGATTAGTTCGTTTAATTCTCCCCACACTTCTGTTTATGTTCACTCTGTAGATCTACTACTGCGCTCACCAGTGCACAATGTCAACCATAAAATGTCGGTGGCATGTGATAAATTGAGGGTGGTGCTTAAAATTCTCTCAATGCTCATTAAATTAAGCTAAGCCATATAAAGTGTTCCTCAAACATGCGATGCCCCATGTTTGCAAGCATCGCAAATATTTGACGAGATATGCGACTTAAAGGGCATTTATAAAACATATTATTGTGACCGAGTTTCGAATTCTGTCCATGTACAAGTAGCTGATTGTAGGTTCATTGTTACAAATTAGCAGATGACCTTCACATTAATAAAAGCCATATGATACACTCATCAAATAAGTTCTGTTCCATATTTACTCTGTTGCAAACGTTTGACGAGATATATCATTTCAAACGCCCCTGTTGTCAGGTAGATCTGGTGGGGTTGAATTCATCATATGTGGAACTTCAAGGTTAGTGGTCTACCTTCAGCAAAATAAAGTTCAACGAATTTCTGGTTGTTGCACTCCAAACTTCTCAAATTAGGATCAAATTTATGAATGTCCAAACTTCACTGTCAAGCAAAGTGCCAAGCAATTTCTTTGTAACCACATCTAAACCTATTTGTACAGATATTTCACCATTTAAATTGACAGATATTGTTGAAAGGACGTCCTTTGCCTGAATGACAACAACAGTGTTAACACAAGGACCAACTTCACGTTGATGTACCATGAGTGAGCAAAGTAATCTTTCTAAGTTAGTACTTTTAAGATGCGCACTCCACCAGTGGGAATGGTAGGTTGAGGTTGATCGGTTCACGGCATTCATGAAAGATATACCACTGTGTTTACAATAATTGTACACAATACCTAGTCATTAGTCGACAGTTTTAGGGTCCTGTAAGTGAATCACCTAATTATTCGCAACCCAAAGAATTTGGTCGATAATCCTCGAGAATGCCTCAAAATGTACATTAACTACAGTGTTTATGTACGCTTACACAGTGGGGTTTCATCTCACATCGCTCAAAGAGAACGGTTATACCACCATCCAGTTAAAATTGGACATCGATGTAATTTTTTCATTTAACGTCTCGAAGTCGGAAGTGCTTATTGCGATCACTTTTGTGGCTCATCAAAATCAGTTGGTTTACCTGAACTCTTTTCAGAATACACTACAGAAACTCAGTGTTTGTTGAGAAATGGTCTGTGGTGCACAGTGAAGCACACGGTATAGTTTAGTCTTCGAAGTGTTGTCTGTGAATACACTGCTGGATGCTTTGTTAGGTAGATCAAAGGAGATCCGGTCTGTTTTGGCTGTGAATGGTGTACACATAAGAGAGTCCAAGTTGCGCGTCGAATAACTTCCCCTACTCTTATTCTATATTTAGGATCCACGAAAACTACTCGGTATAGCAACGCGGCTCATCGTACTGGAGTTTTCCTATTCTGTGACATTCTAGCCGAAAAGATGACAACGTTTTCGACTGACTGGAGGTGTCTTGGAATAACGAAACGATGTTAAATTTGCGCATTTTCTGTCCAAGTGGTCGCAGCGTTCATCTGGGTTTAAACAATTTACGGTTTCCGCATTATACTTCGCCATTCTTTGTGGTTCCACTAGACAATGATGACAACTAGCGGAGATGGAAAAGTGTGAAGCAACTGAGTATCGTCAGCTTCTGTTATGTTCTGAATTTGTGCGCAAATCAATTACCTTAGCTTTTTACAACTTCAGTGGATTTCACGGATCGGAACGATCAGTGCATCATGTGTTCTGCTTGGCGCACCTATCCGGTAACGTTTCGGTGCATAAGACATTCCATGCATTTTCAGCCTTTCCGACTGAACCCTTGATAGGTTTTTCAGTTTTATTTACCGGCGCGCTGCTGGAAAATCCTAAAATTTCACGGATCGTATATTTCATTCCGAGCTGAATTGCAAGGGTGACGCATATACATTATGTTTACATGGCTATCAAGTAATTCCTTGGTTAAGCCACAACGAGTTAAAACCAAAGAGTTATCGGTTTCGCAACATTTCAACCTTTACAGAGAGCCTTTATCAAGCGGCTCAAATCGGAAAATTCACACTGTACAAGCTTCAAGTGAAGCACTCGTTAACTGGCATGTGTTTACATGACAGTTTCGGTCCAGTGAACAACATGGTCTTCTCTTCCAGTTATTCACTAGATAATATGGCTTTTGTTAACCAAAAACAAGTGCTTATAGTGCGTTGTTGTTTGAAAATATTTACAACCTTGTTTGTCGACATCAGGTTTATGTTTTTTCAATTTAGTATTCTTCCCAACATTTTTGTATTACTTCACCAAACATTACATTCACCTTAAGTGTATGCACACCCTTCATTCGAATTATGGAGTTATCGAACAGGTTTGCATGCCTTCAGTAATCTTTTAGAAACAGTATCATCTCAGCTTTTCTATAAATTTCAGTATGAGTGAATGGGAGTGAGTATTTCATTGTTTCGTTCTTCCGAATATCACGAACTTCTGTGGACGTTCTGTATCGTGAAATTGATGAAAGAAAACTCCTTGGCCTTAGTTACTACAAAGTGAGTTGCAGATAAACGTACTGCATTATGTCCAGCTAATCGTAATCTGAATGTCTGTTGCAAGTTATTGCTTGCGCATAAACCTCTATCATTCCAGCATGAATTGACTAATTTAGCGGGAACAGGTAAGTCTTCCGTTGATTAATTCATACAAGCTCAGACAGGCATACCAACACAAACGTTATTGGGAGTACAACTGTACTACTGATAAGTAGTTTGGCAGATCTGATAATTTAGAAGGGACCCAATCGCCAAACTACTCATCAGTAATACAATTTTGATACCCATTGGTGGCGATGGAAGATTCCAGCGCCAACTGGTCGAGCTATCCTGTTTGGGCTGTCATTCTACATGACAGCTGTTTGGGTGGGTAATTAGGCCCAAATTTGACAGTTCTGAGCTTCTTCGTGGCTTCGTAGCTCAGCTGGTAGAGCATTTACCGCGTTTGAGCATGTTGTTTCTGTCGCTGGTTCGAATACAGCCGAAGTCTATTTTTTTGCAATTGTGTCTCTTCTAATCAGAATACAATTGTCTGCTGGCTGCGATTGCACTAGTAGATTGAACACTTTCATTGTTTGTCAATCATAAAGGTAGTATAGTCTTTATATAACTGAATCAGTCGCAGTGTCCCCGTTTGGTACAGTTCATATGAAAACTGTGAGAACGAACAGGACAACCCTAGGACTGGAAGCAGTCCTGTGACCCTTTTGAAGTATCTCATTTATTCGCCACCGGCATTATTATAGTTCAACGTGCCGGAACAACATCGTCGTTAGAACTGCAGTTTATCTGAATGTGACACTTCGGTTCTCCAACACGTGCATCGTTAGCATATTAATCGACTATTTGATCGTTGGTCTAACAGGACCCACCGCTACTGTTAGTTGATAAGATTTCAGTAAGTTTTCAGGGTCCTTCATCCATGCAACCATTGTTTGCAATTCATATAATCAGGGTTCTTCGACTGACGTATACTTCCCCTGTTATTTTCCGTTTACAAGGATGACTTCCAACACCAGTTCTTCCGTGTGGTCCGGTGGCATATTGTTTAGCAGACAAATGTAGACTACACTTCATGTGTTCTCTTAATTCGAAGACCAACGCAGAGACATTGCATAGCAAAACCACCTTTACTTTGGACTTATTCAAAGGAATGTTATCCATCCTGTCAAACGAGATTTGTAGTTGGCAAGCTCAGGAGATGCATGTAGTTTGCAGTTCATCACCTGTCACCGAAACGCAACAACCCGATCGGCCATTAACATTCCGAGCACCGGCACAGAATGAGCTTGTTAACTTACGTAACAATGACATTGTTATAAGTGCAATAGTTCGCATTTTATCTCCCTTTTGGAGGTGAAATCACTGGCATGACCATGTGGAAGTGACGTGACTGAAACTGTGAACAAAATGTTCCACAAAGATGTGACAATTTCGTTACCTGGACGCGAGAATGTAACAAGAAAACGGTGCGTGATTTATAAGCAACGGAAACCGTCAAGTGTATGTTCATCTGATTCAGTTACCAATTTCTTGCTCACTTTATCATAAATTCCCTTCACAACCAATAGAGATACACTGATGTTTTCCAAGGGTGAACTTTGTGTGCATATGGGATACTAATCTCAAGCCATGCGACACAGTGGGTGATCAGATAGAAATCTCGCAACAGTAAGCAAAATAAGACAGCGCTTGTGTGAATGGCGGAGGCACATGTGAATAATTCCCCGTTTAACCTGGACTGATGAAGGTGTTAGTAGAACATTTACGCCTAACGTTTTCGGGTCATTCAATGCACGCAGGCTGTCGGAAACCGAGTAAAATGCTCCTCACTAGTGACTCAGTATATGTACACATTATACTATGTATTAAAAGAAACATGTCATGTGTGAAAAAGCATCAATTTAAATGATAATATTTTTGTGTTCGAATGTCCTTCGAGGTGACTTAAGATCTTTTTACCTATCTGATACAATCAGGCTGATGTGTAATTATTGTTAGCTGTATGAAATTATTTTTAGGTTTGTATCAGTAGGTTGTTCTTGAATCCGCCCACATTGTGTGAGATACATCGGTTTATATGTGCACGCTGTTTTTTGCTCGCCGAAGTCCATTTAATCCGCTGTTTATTCCACTGCCCTGAATATAAGTTCCTTAAACACATTTTACGTTACTGCGTTACTTCTACAGTGGTTTTGGCAAGTGTGATGAAAGAAACAAACTTTGGAACATGTAGATATAAAATAGAGGGTTTCTTGCAGAAAGTTAAAAACCTAATGTCTTTGTTAAATTTAAAGGATCAACTGGAGGTACTTAGAAGATCTGGTTATGTTGTCGTGAATAGTGAACCTATGGTGACCTTCAGATAACCCCGGTCGGAAGGGAACTCTGATCTTCTGAGCAATTTGCGGTGCGTCAGCCCTTGATGTCACCAGCGTACACTAAACACGCTGACTGCATAGTTATGAAGAGATCACCGGGAAGACCCGAAAACAGCGATGGGCCTAGGACTGAGCCCTGAGGATCCTTGCTGGGAACGTCCTGTCACGAGGACAGGGTTTCATCCACATTAACCCAGTAACTGCGATTGTAGAGAATGTCTTTCATTCATTTTAAGGCAGGGTCAGTGACGTCAAGTGTCTTCGGGCTTCTTAAGAACCTTCCACGTAGAACTTTGCCAGAAGCTCTGCTGAGGTCCAAAAAGATTAACTATACAGGCTGACCACTAGTTCTAACTTCAGCCCAGCGCTCTCCTTCTAGCAGAATATTAGTCAAACAGGAGTGACCTTGACGAAAACCACGCTGCCAAGGATGTAGCAAATAATTTGCTTACAGTTGTTTCTTCAGCCTCTGGCCCAGTAAACGCTTCATGGCATTTCCAACAACAAAGGTAATGACCCAATGGACAACAGCTGATTGGCGGCTTACCGCTGCCATCATTAAGCGTGGGACAAACGAGTGTTTGCTCTCACCTTGTTGAACTTAAACCTTTTCCAAGGACATTTGAACAGTCGCGCTAGTGGGGTTGCAAGTAAATCCACAAGTTCCCTAAGTACTATAAAACGTAAATCATCTGGGCCGGATGACTTGCGGAGTTTGAAATTGCCCACATTGAACACCGGGACCTCCGGAGCACAGAGAAAAACCGAAAGTGTTTCAACATATTACACTATAGTGTAATAAGCCACCGGGGACTCTGCCTTCGCCTGTGTAGTTTCATCTTTTGCAACGGCGATTCAGGCTGAGATCCAGGAGTCCTGTAGATAACACCCACCGTTTCATAATTATCAGTGGGTAGTTTCATTCTGCACCAAAGACCCTGGTAGCAGCCGTCCTGGTCGGCAATGGCTGCAATAAATGTGGTAGAAATATCCTTTCTTATGTGCATGAGAGCCCTGCATCCACTTTGCATGCAAGACTTGTTGGAACGGGATGGATGGTATCCAGGACTATCTAATTTAACGTCCATATGCCAAGTTTTCGTGAGTGCCAAAAGCGTCAGCTGATTTTGACAAACTCAATGTTCTAACTCTTTCCGCTTGATTAACACACTCCGAATATTAGAAAACATTATCAGTCCGAGAGGTGCCCATATTATAACGTTATCAAGATCGCCCTCTAATTCGAATCGCACTGATACCAATACCCTGGGGAGGGATAAGCGAGGCCAAGTTTGTTTTTTATCTGCGGACAATAATTCAAAAACCCAAATGGACGTAATTTCCTCAAGACCGTCATTAGATATTTCCTGTCCTCTGTTTCCATAATCGGTGCACGCAGTGACGGATTGTTGTGGCCACTTCCGCAAACACAAACTACCTTCAGCAGTCAATAGCAAACTTGAGGTCTATTCGAGCATTTGCCCAGCCTGGATGAGTATCTTACAGTTACAGTTGTTGTAACTTCTTCTGTGCTCCTATTGAGTATACTCTCCAAGACCGACCAAAATTTCACGAAATTAATTTAGTCGCACCTGTGGCTTGTCATCGCTCGACTCAGGACAAATAACTGCGGTGACATAGCCCTTATTGGCGTTAACTTATGCACTGGAGCCATCAGTGGTGATTCGGTTGTCTCCACGGGGCTGGTGCAGATAGGAACGGGTGGAAGAAATCGAAAGTACCTCTTGATTCATCTTCCGATTCAAAAGCAGGATGCATTTTGGATGAGGCCTAGCTATATTCCTGCTCTGAGTTTACCTCTTGAGCAACGTTTCCATTTGTGCACATTTTAGCCCAGAGGTATCATTAGCAAAAGAGCCTCCTTCTCCCCATTCTTCATTCCAAGCTTAGGTTACCACAATCGTTGATCGATTTGTTGTTGCAAAATTAAGGACCAACTTTTGGCACTAA
The DNA here is from genome assembly GCA_014338405.1 of Paragonimus skrjabini miyazakii. Lineage (NCBI taxonomy): Eukaryota > Metazoa > Platyhelminthes > Trematoda > Plagiorchiida > Troglotrematidae > Paragonimus > Paragonimus skrjabini miyazakii. The sequence continues at coordinate 146,640 of JTDE01001172.1, forward strand.
AATCACTCCTTCTGTCTACGCCAAAGTATTACATCTAATCGATAAAAAAACATATTAGGCACGTGGAAATTTTAGCTATCTTGCATGTCCGAAGCGACTTACAGAGCTTAAGTACTACACTCATGTAAGTACAGCTAACATTCTTGTTAGTGTCTCTAAAAAGAAACTAGGGTCTGAGGTTCCACTTTGAAAAAACCTAGCTGACGTAAACATTACTATTTAGTGAAGGTAGTGCTGCAGTGACCTGAAGATGTCCCCACTCTGCTTGTTGTACGATGTGTAAAATTATTCTCAAAATCCCAGTTCACATTGTATATAAGATCGTAAGGATCTTTGCTTGCCTTCTACTTGCCGCATGCGATCACGTTTGTTTTGTTATATGCTGATCGGCCTATGTGCGCTAATGGCACCACGGACACTTGATGGATTGCTGGCGGGGTCGACGGTAGGATTCTGAACTCTCCTGACTCGAGCTATGTAACTCTCCGTTTATCGGTGTCGTTTAGCGCTAGTCGGACGTACAGAAATTATCGTATATTACACGTTCGGCCTGTCTCAATATTGAGAGATGAGCTTGTCAGTAATATCTCTGAAATTATCAAGACAATTTATGTAAATGATCTGATAATTTGACCCAGCAGTTTTAGCGGTAATGACTAGGAATTACCCCAGAATTAACCATCGGGTAACTTACCCCAAAAATTACCTATATAATCTTCACGATTTTTACTTTTTTTCACGAAAAAGCTGACAAAACATTTACTCACCCTTTACGCATTGCCTTATGTACATATTCCTTTGTAGTGATATTGCAGAAAAATTTAATCCGTCGCAAACTGCCTTCAGGCAATGGCAAAAGAGCGAAATCCGACCTCATCCATAGTAGAGCACATCATGGAAACAGGTCACGTTGTTGACCCCGTCAATTCGTTTCGATGGTTGTCGTGTAATCGGAATCCGAAGTTGCTTACCTCCTCCGAAGCTATGCTAATCAATACTCGCCGTCCGGTCCTGTGCGTGCATAAACTGTTGACTCACCCAGTTTGTCTGCCCTGTCCTTGTTTTGTGTAAACCCAATCGTTGATTGTTTCTATTGTTGTTGCCATCCGCATGTTCTATATATTCCAATGTTTTACGTTCGTGACTGAAGAGAGTAAACGAAATGTTAACACCTCGCGACGTATGTCTTCTATCGTTGCTGGTGAATTGGATCAAGGGAACTCAGTGTTTTAAATGCCTTCAGGGAGCCAGGTCTCACGGATGTCTCCTACATTTCTAATCCCCGTCACGTTTTTTTAGACTGTCTAAAACTGTTGATTTCATTAAAGACAGTTCTGGTATTAACGTCCAGCAATTTCAAAGCTTCCCAATCTATCTAACTAATTTTTAAAGAAAATCCGCGAAAGTTAGACACAGTATATTGTCCTTTTACACTATTTACTAGACGTGTCCACATATTCCGTTACTAAATCTGTCCACCAGACCCAGTCATGCCCAAGCTATCAGCAACAGAATTTGTTGAATAGGGTTCACGAAAACTCCGAGAGAAATAGAATGAAGGATTAGATACAAGACGAAGTTGCAGAGATTGATAAGAAATGTCACATATCCGAGATAGAACAAAAGTGAAACACAACAGTCTTATTGCTGCTTTACAACAGTCTTAGTGTATCTCTCTTAGGGATTCCAACAATGCTGCAGTCACTTGTTAGTTCAAATAGCACAAACTTAATATGCCCTCCTGAACTTGTAAGAAGTTCGACTATGGGCTATATTAACACCAGTTTTATGGGTTTATCTGAAATATCATATCTCCGTAAATAGTCAAGATAGAAAAAAAATGGAATATGGCAATCTTAGACTATATATATTCATATGTACGCGTTTATCCTTGTGCACTATACACGTTAATCAGAAGCGTAGCAGTTGAAATTTGCATACGTAACTATAAAACAACTTACCGCTTAACCAATAATTATCTGCAAACATGAACACTCAACAGCATCCCTGCTAGCACACAGTCGGGACTCATTAAGGATGAATTACGCTAATATTGGGACGGAGTACCTCTGTTTTTATGACCAATAAAAAATCGATATGAATGGATTTGGGTAAAACGCTCCGGGAGTGATTTCGTCATCATAGTTTGTATGCATAAGTCTAGTTACATGAATATACTGAAAGATATTTTTAACATGTAAGAAACCACCCATTTTACACACAGGTTTTCTCTTGGTTAGCTAAACTGCAATGCACGTTTTGTTCAGTGTCGTCACATTCGAACTTGGTTTGGTTTCACTTGTGAGATTTCTCCGCCCGCTACCGTTTGGTTGTGTTATTTCAAGATATCTGACCATCAACAATCTGAAAAATGTAAGCTCATGTTAACAAATGCACATCACTATCAGTGGGGTTTGGAATTACCAATCAGTCGTTCCACTATTTACTGTCACGTTCACCGTGATGTAGAAAGTTTTCACATCAGCATTTCCACTGCTGGGCAGGAATTTACTGATTTCTGTGCACTCAGTTTGATGGAAGGTGTTTATAAACGCTTCTTTTATGTAACTGACAACTTTAAGTGTTTCTCAGCGTGCAAAAGATTGATCTGAAATGTTGTATCGAGCCCCTGATGGTGTGGAGTCCGAGGCAACGTTGTCAAGCATTTTTGTAGACCGAACACAAGACTGGGTTGCTTCAAGAGGTACCCCCAAATTTCACGTCAATCAGTTGTTACAAAGTTTGAGGAAACGATCGCCTGAAGTGCCATCAGATGCAGACATTCTCAATACGTGAAATGCATCCGGGTGAATGTGCATACTTTGATTACTGGCATTACGCAAGCGTTAGCAAACCCCCAGGTATGGGGCGTCAACGCCAATGCAACACATGAATACCAATGGCTTATAAATGGTAAATTCAAAAAAGTACACTTTGTGGCCTATCTAATGTCGTCTGTGCGAGCCACTTGTATATCAGCTTTTCATTTTTGGTGTGTACGATGGAAACTGCAAAACGGTGAACGTCAACTTTTTCTATCCGTTGTTAATGACCCTTGTGGTGTGTTACCAGCCGGCATACTGTTTGCAAGAGCCAACATTAGCGTTGGCCTGAAGCTCATCAGTTGTGACACAGCAGCTTGTACTTTCTTTAGCGGATACGTTGCGACAGTGCTTATTATGGCTGCGATAAATGGCGTTTCCATAAGAACCAATGTCTCTTTTCGCGCCTGAAGCCCAGGGATCGCCTCTTCCTTTGCTTTCCACCCTATGGATATGATATGCTGCTATCTAATAGACAACATGCATTTTGTGCGCTTGGGCACGATCCGTCAGTGGATTGACAACATAACCTCTGGATCTATATCACTGACCGTTCGCATCAGTTCCCATGCGCTCAACGGGATATCTGCTAGAATGGTGCAGTGTCAAAGAAGCTGGACTTTTGCTCCTCCCCGCAAATGCCGTGGGCTACTTGACCTTAAGTGATGAAAGACAACCGCATGTAGATAGCTCTTGCCTTATCTAGGCCCTGTTGTTTTGAGAGGTATTTTGGACAATGCGAAGTACAAAAACCTTTCAGATGTTTTATGACTATTTGCATTCTTTGTCATGTCTTATCACGACATCTATCAACAGTTGTTCAGTGTGACCATGTACAAGTTTTCACGCTTGTATGGTCAAGATGAAAAGTTGTATAATGTACATTCCTCAGTTCATGTTGCTGACGCTGTTATAGAGCACAGTATTCTCAATTAGATTTTAGCATTCCCGTTTGAATTATTAAACTGAATTACGTTGAATTATTATTATACAACCTAAAGTCTACAATTCACGATCCAACTAGATCTGTTGGTCTGAGAGCAAATCAGTGCCCGCTGCGAGTGGTGGCCCTATCTTGTTTTCAGATATTGGTGTGCCAGTAAACATCCCAGCAGTCCGTTACTGCTCGAAGTTTGTGAAGGTGAATGCTTTGTTTACAAATGTTGTTACCAGTAGTACTGTAATCATTAACAACTACCCTTGCCGTATTGTAAATATACTTCACTCTAATATGCCGGATTGCAACGTACAATACACTTCCTCTCTCAAACCTGCAATACCTCTGTTCACTCACAGTCTGCCGTCGCAACATTTTTTTATGTTTATAGCGACTGGACCTAGCAAAGACATTTTAACGATGCACCTATCACGAGTAATGGCTGTGTTTGGTTTTTCTGCTGGATTCACACTTTGTTTGTATGCCTATTCTATATTCCTGGAGTTAACTGCTTGTGGTATACTTTTTCGTTATCGTAAACCGTGTTTGTTAATAAATGAAACGTTCTCGTTGCGGATGTATTCGACCAACAAGGTAAGGAAGCTTGTGTTGTCCTTGGTTCATCATGGATACAAGATGGTATTGCAACATGGCCAGCTACATCAAGCCCCTTATTCAGTGGAAGTGTCAGGTTCTATTTAGCATCACCAACTGGTTCCTCGCAATAGCCTGTGGCCGTTTTCTTCCAAACACGTGGTGTTACGCAATATTAGTTTACTGTTACCAGACGATTATTTAAATACTAGGCGTTACGGCAAAAAGATAAACAGTATATCAGAATTAAACTATTCTAATTTTTTATTGAAGATGGGAACGCGAACCCCATGTTTTTACTTCAAAGTCTAGCATAGCCACGAAAAGATTGCTGTCGTTGCCATCTTCCAGCAAATTCGAAGTTTCCTTGTACAGCGGCAACATAGAGCAACCACATTATGCAACGTTTGCTGTGCTCATGGGTCAAGTGAATTCCGGCTGACCTATTCTGCCTGTCCTAGTTGTTTGAAATTTTAGGCCATCGCTTTAATCGTCCTCCATGACATCCTCAAGCTTTCTACATCCGTATCATTTCCGGGTGCTCTTTTCTAACCCAAAGCAGTTGTTTATCCCTATGTTTTCTCTGTCAGGATGATTTCCTTCGTTGTATGTCCAACTGAATTGTCTCCAACTGCAAAACCTTCACATATAGAACACCCTTTCACCCCAACTTCTCTCCCCAATTGTCCGCCCCTTTGCTGCTTTTCCCACCGCCCCTCTCACCGGTCCCATCCCCATTGTCCGCCTCCAGCTTGTCTGACTCTGTTTTAAGGAAATTTTTGAATACGCTTTTGAGGCAATAGACCAGCACGATGTTGACCCTAAATCATATTGTGAAAGATTTGGCGGTCTCAAAAGGAAGTCAAGATGGCCGTCGGATGATTGCGGGATCCTCCATTGAACAAGATGAGCATGACAGGCGCTCACCTTTTTTCCATCCTGAATGCCGCGCGATTCAAGGAGCTGGAGTCCGACCCAAAAAGACAGTGGTACAGAAAGGTTGTGGTGGGCTTAGTTTGAGCTAGACAGATTACTTACATGGTTTAAATTCCGCTTTCCGCATAATAATTTGTTCATCGGTGTATGAGGGAAACCATAGGAAACTGAATCAGCATTACACATGACATATGTAGATGAAAAGGGAAAAATAGCGTCTACGGACTGCACATTGAGGTATTTTATTAAGGGTGAGTGTGCCATTGTAAAGATCCTAAATGAACGCAGAAGTGCTATTGTGAAAGCCCCTAAACGCAGAAATAAGGAGAAGAGATATAAACACCTGGGTGAGAATACGGTTTCACATTGCACAAGACACAGAAGGAATAGAAAGAATAAGACGAGATGAAAAACAGGTGAAACCTAATCAAATTACCATCTATCATGCTGATATTGGTTAAATCGAAATGAAACATTGGAATACGTATAGATAGCGCCGTTTCAATCTGTCTCTTGTGCATGTGTGTCAAATGCTTTTCAACAAAAGATTGATTAGTAACTCGAGTTATTTGGTCGGCTTTCACTTCGCATCTGATAGTTCCTGCGTATACTCGGGAAACATCAGTTCAACACGCGTCTGCAATGGTGTTTAGTGTCAAATAACATGAATCCCCGAAGTTCTTGCAATAAATTTACTTCAATTTAAATGCACACAGTTTTAGAGAAGTTTAAGTAAAAGAATCTTGTGAAACACCATCACAGCGTGGTGCCTACTGACTGGTAAATCCAACAGTAGATCACAAAAACTGAAGTATAAAGCCGCGTGGTGTGATCTTTTTCAAATTCTGAGGACAAAACATGTCTAGAGAGTTAAATCGTTATTTATTCTCCCAGCAAATCTGGTACTTTCTTTGTTTGATAAACTGGTGGCAAATTTTCCCCCAGGTTATCGGAAGATGACGCCCCTGCCTAAAATATGGAATGAACATCGGAAAACGAACTCATGTTTTACATTGTGATATATGTGAGGAATAGTTAACTTGTACTTGCGCTTTAGGCACCGCTGAGTTGTACAATATTCTTAAGAGGAGTCGCTCGGATCGGCTGAAATTTTGTTGGCTAAAGTGGTACCCGATAGGTGTCGGGCTGAGTACTCTTCAGCTTACAATATCCAAAGTTGAGGCGAATGTTACATATACTTCGTAATATCTAAAGCTATGTAGCACACTTGCATAGGTGATCGCGGAACGTACCGTGTGTGAGTGCTCCAGCTCTTTCTGGACCTGCAGTCGCTGATCTGGTTGCAAAGGTCCCGGAGGATGTGATTGCAAGAGTCCCGAAAGGATGTAGTTGCAAGGGTCCCGGAGCACACGCAGATGAGAGCCTTGGAGGACTAAGCTGCACCGAGTAAGAAGAAAATCGGAGGTAGACACTAATGGGAAACTAAACTGAAAATGGCCACATCACCACCACCGGGCTCAAAGACGCAGAGGTTAACTATGCCACAAGTGGCCATAAAGAACCCCCGCAGACACTCGGAAGGAGGAAGCTCGACCAAGATCTAGAGAGTTACACCCACCATGTTGCCACCTAAACGTCTCAGGTAGGGTTGTATGACGAAATTGATGCTCTCCGTGATTTGATAATTAAAATGTTCACAGGTGAGGAGGAAGATCTGGCTACAAAAATTACAGTACACGCATCGTTCCGCTTTGGCCGGAAGGCAGGTGATCTTAGTAGGTGACGAAGACACTGTGTGGACGTGCCCATAGCGAGAGATTTGGCCCCAAAAGATTGTGAACGCCTGAAGACGGCCTAACAAAAGACTATATGATAGAAGAGATAAAGAGGAGTCACACCTGTTCATCCAGGATTTTCAGGTCAAGCGCAGGAGGCCTAAAGTCCGATGAAAACCTCCTGTGTTCCTCTTGGGCAAAGAGCAGTGGCACAGTTTCCCGCTGTGCCTTCCGCCACTCCTTTTCAGAGACAGAAAAGCATGCTTAGATGGGACAGAAGTGGTAAACTCAAACTTTCGGAGCCTCCTACACAAGATGGACGAGGTAGAGGAGTTAGTAGGAAGTAATAACTCCGCAGTCATGGCCCTTGCTGAGACGTGGTTGTCAAAGGAAGTGAGGAACGCTAAGGCTTCCCTCCTCGGATACATCCTCTTCCGCTCAGACCGCTCAGTGTTAGTGGTCGGTAGGCAAGAGAGTTGTACTTTTTATTCACGATGACATTCCCACTACTCTCGTGCTAACCAGAGTCGACGCTAACGGAAACTGAGAGGAATTGTGGTGCAAAATAAAGTTAACAGCGAACAGCTTCACCATGCTTGGTGTTATATATCGCACCCCTAGATCGTTTCATCCCGACCGTCAGAAGATTTGAGTACGTTTGGAGTGATTAACCACTCCTCCATATTAGGATATTTAAATGCCTCTAACATCAGCTGAAGGACACAAGCATGCACTAGTAGCTCAAACCGCTTTCCAGAGAAATTACTTCGACTGATCGTTGAGGAGCTGTGCATGTACCAGCAGGTGGGAGCATCCACGCGGTTGCAGGCCGGATTCCACTCTATGTTAGACATAGTTTTCTCCACACTAGAGTCCGACATCCATCGTGTAGATGTTTTGCTCCCAGTAGGGAGGAGTGACCATGCGCTATTGGACATATGTTGGGCAAGAGGTGAACTGCAGACGGGATATCTGGAGAATTCCATTCGAAGAAATGAAGAAGGCTGCACGCACCAACTACTGCGGCTGCAGTGCAATCACGGTTGACGCGCACTGGTGTAAAATTAAAGACAACCTGCTAGTTGTCTTGGAACGGTTCGACCCGGTGTATCTTAGTCGTCCTCACTCCGAAGGGCCATCGTGGTTTGATGTTGAATTGCGTGCCATCTTCAGTTGCAGACGTGAGCAGTGAATGAGCTACCGGACTGGTCATGGCTCCCATAATACGTGCCCAAAAACACGAAATGAATGTAGTATCATGAAACTAATAAAACGTCAGCAGTACGAGGACAGGTTAACCGCGGAATCAGCAACAACATTCCGAATGTACAACCGTCGACGGACCAGAATCAAGGCGAAAATCCCGGCACTGATGGATCAGCATAAACACGAGGTTGTTGAGGTCTTGGACAAGGCTCAGCTTATGGCTCGGTATTATGCTTCGGCCTACTCCTAGGATAACGCGCAGTCTGCCTTGCTCGACGATGCTGGACCATGCTTTGTCAAAATGCTATGTGGCGTTGATGAGGTGGAACGCGGGCAAAGGTTGGTTGATGTCAATAAACCTCCCGACCTGAACAACATCTGCCCTTTGTTACTGCGTGAACCGGCGGAGGAATTATCTGTGCTCCTGTCGGACCTGTATCAGCGGTCTCTGAACAAAGGCATACTGCCAAAGGAATGGAAACAAGCAGTGATTGTGTCAATGTACAGGTAAGGATGACGGTCGGAATCTGTCAACCTTTGATTGGTATGCTTAACTTACGTCCTTAGCAAATTGATGGAGCGGCTGATAGCCCATCGTCTTCAGGAACATTTGGACCAACTTTCGATCCTCAGTGAGAGGCAGTACGGATTACGGAGAGGGCGATTATGCTTGGCAAACCGTCTGCTTGCCAGAGGACAGTGGGTGGAAGCAAGAGCCAACAGCAAGACACTAGAAGTAGTGTTTCTCGATTTCAGCAAGGCTATGGACAATTCCACATAACCAATCTGTTATCAAACGCTGTCAGCTCTCCAACAGTAAGTTGAATAGCAGACTTTCTCCATGGTAGTTCATTTGCTGTCAGGGTAACCCAACGCTTATCTGAATGGCTGCCTGCCTTAAGCGGTGTACCCCAAGGTTCAGTGCTCGGAATCTTGTTGTTTCAGGTTTTCATCAATGATTTGTTGGACCAGCTGCAGTCGCCTGTCATCGTCTTTGCCGATGATACGAAAGCATGGTAGACCATATTTTCAGATTAGGGTAGAGTAATATTGCAATAGCACTTGGACACGATTTTAGGATGGACAACTCAATGGAGCTTACATCTAAACCCATAAAAATGCTTTTTTGTGTGCACTGGGGAGATATCACGGATGTCAAGGCATACCATATTGGTCACTTGTTAACAGAGTGTAATATCGAACATGAACTCGGATGGCTGGTGTCAGGCACCCGCAAAACACAGCTTCACACAACGCAGGCCTTTGATGCAGTTAGGAAAGTGCTTGTGCCTGAGGTTATCTACTGATCCTTTGCTAAGGTGCCCAGGGAGGCCTGTTGTTTACTCTTCTCATCTTATGTTCGTCCGAGACCGAAGTGTTCTCCTGTGCACAAAGTGAAGTATTTCAAGTTGAACGAGTACAGGAGGCAGCCTTGCGTACGGTTGATGAGAAGACAAGTCTCTCTTATAACTGGCGGTTGGCATTTCTGAAAATGTGCCCTCAGAGTAACAGGCAACTCCGCGGCGACCCTATTTTAATACGCTGCATTTTGCGAGGTGACATGGGCGAGGAACTCAGAACATACTTCCCCCTCCGAAATTAGCGCAGATTCCGGCGCCATCCTCTCACAATTCTCATGCAGCGAGCGGGATGACTTCATTCTGTACTTCGTCCGTTTCCATGGGCCGTCAATAATTGGAATGCGCTACCAGTGGAGTTGGTGCTAGCACTCAATGATTTGGCCTTCAAGCTTCTCCTAGATGTGCATATGGTAGCGCGCTGGAAGAATAAGGATAGGTAACGTAAGATGTTGGTTACATGATCGGAGTATACGTGCGCAGTAACATACATTCTGGCACATGAGGTCGGTTATTTCGCTACGGGCAAGAAATGAGTGCGTATGGTGTACAGCAATGAGGTGGTTGATTTACATTGCTCAAAATGTGAACAGTATTCATCACATGCTAAAATGGCTCACTTTTGTGATGTATTTCTTCACAAAATACACAGTTCTCTTTTCGCTATTCATGCTCACATTTCGAAATCCTTTTGTTATGGCGTGTCACAGCTACGTTAGGTAGGGGACATTACGTGAAACATTAATCCATTTACAGCCGTCCTTAGTCAGTGCATATCGGTTACCCGAGAACGTAATGAACGCTCCGTGAACACCATTACGAACCACGTAATTTAAGCTGATGATTTAGCGCAATGCTTATTCCGATGTCAAAACGCTCACTGAAGAGGCTCACACATTCAGCGACTTCTGCCTTCTATCAATAAACAAAACGGACAAACAAACAAACAAAACAGACAAAAAGCGGTTAAACGTTCATTTTGTAACGGAACGACAAAGTATACACAGGATAGCGACCACGGACAGTTCCGACGCAATCCAAAATCAGATAAAAGACGTAACGAACAATCACAACCAATGTATTGGTGATACACAGAAGAGGCGGTGATCCGCACAACGCCAATGGCAACATCAGAATCGAAGTCCCAACATCGAAGAGTTTTCAAATCGTTCAAATAAGTTAATCCATGGGAATCGATTGTCACAGTTCTAGGGACGAGCGTTGGCTATAGCTACATGGTCGTTGTCTATGAGCGCAATAGGTTGCACAAAGCATCATAAGTTTACACCTGTATTAATCGGAACGGTTAAAATGGAGCGTTCATTGCGTTTACTTGGGACCCGTGTGCATAGAGTCAGGACAGCTATGAATGGATTACTGCTTTACTGGTTGTCACCTTTCTGACGACCCCTACGACACTCCATAACAACACGACGTGTGAGCAAGACTAATGAAAAAAGAACTGCGTGGTTTATGAAAGAATACATCACATAACTGGGTCATATTAGAATATAATGAAATATGATATACATTTTGAGCAACGTTAATGAGCCGGCTCATTACTGCACTATATACCCTCTCATTTCCTGCCCGTAGCGGCATAGCTGACCTCATCACGTAGGCTACAATAACATGGTTAGTGTCCCCTATCGGGTATACCCCCCTCCTGTGACACTGTTTCCTCTCTACCCCATGCCGTCGATCCTGTGCACCCTATGGGCCAATCAGGTGCGTCCAAAATGCGCTGATCGTCATTCGTTCGCACTCGCAATAAATAGGCAGTATACTTTAGAAGTATGCTTTCTCTCGAATCGAAAACATGAGCATAAACACTGCTGATTTATCTACATCATTCCAAGACCACTTTGGTAGTGTCGTCTCTCCACGACAGTTCCAAAATTCAGATGCCGTTGGAGCCGAGCTAAAACGTTTCGAAGTTCAGTCCGGCTCTTCATTTAGCATTCAATCAACCGAACCTGCGTTCGGAGATCATAAGAGACGCGTTTACGCCTGCGACCGTAGGATAAATGTGTTGAGCTGATCTTTTGGTATTCATGAGAGGGCCAATGGACAATCTGGATTTCTCGCGTACTTCAATGTCAACCGGAATGTCAACGGAGAATTCCGCGTCACAAAATTCTTCATGGAACGCAACCATCCATGTGACGCGATTGCTGCCCAGTACGAGGTTTCAAGGCGCCGACTCACGGCTGAGGAAGTCGATGAAATTCGCCCGTGGCTACTCAACGGCACTGCCTTGTTCAACATTACACAATACATCTGGCAGCGTTTCAACAAGAAGACAACACCGAAGGATGTGTATAGTCTCCGCGCCAGGCTTTTCGCGAAGAGAAACATCATTGGCTACCTCGGTCGTTTGCACGCACAACTAAATACAACCGGTAAGTGTTTCTTTAATGTAGATGACGATAACCGTCTAACCCACTTCATGTTTATGAGTAATGAACAAATAGAATTATGTCGGCGTTACCCCGAGGTTATCGGGATTGATGCCACATATAAGAGTTGCAAGGAACGGTATAGTCTGTTCGTTTTAGTGGTTGTAGATGCTAGCGGAGTAGGTTTACCGGACCGGATTTGGAACAAAGACACCCAAGCTGGGTTTGTAACCAAAAACCGCATAGACGCAATTCAACCAAGTTCACGTGATCAGTCTAAGTTACAATTCAGTCCTATTCACGGCAATAGTCGATTAGTAATGTTTGCTTCGTTTGCAACCAAAAACCGCATAGACGCAATTCAACCAAGTTCACGTGATCAGTCTAAGTTACAATTCAATCGATTAGTAATATTTGCATGTTTTCGCTTTCATTCGGATTATCCTCGATTATTGCAAATTTGTGGTAGATTCTTAATTACGACTGCCCCGCTGTTAGATTACGTGGTCTGGGCGTGATAGGCACACACCTGCGTCTGTGTAGGATTCTCTCAGCTTTCTTCGCTTCCAATTGGTCTACATGGTTCACTGGAGGGCAGGATTTGCGGTTTGTCTGTGACCCCCTCTTCTCGGGTTTTTCTATAGAATTTTGTCATCACCTGTTCATAGGAAATTTCAGCGCTTCTGATTGGTCTACATGGTCCACTGGGGCACACACACACCGCGTCCTATGCTTTTCAATAGGGATTTTTTTACTACCATGTTAAAGAATCCTACGCCAGAATCCTATGCACATATACCCCGACACGTTTGATAAAACGTATATGGACCACCTGAAATAGATAACAATGGAGAGAATACCAGCGCGAAGCTGAAACTACATGCGCAACAGTTTCTGTATTGTCACAATTTTGATTTTTAGAATAACCACTTTAATTTAAAAACCCGCTAGCGTTCCAACCACCTTGATTGTCCATAGATATTTTGTAATTGATGCATACAAACACTTGAAGGCAAAAGCAAACCGCATGCAAACGAAATGATAACAGACATCGCACTAAAATTCACTCCCCCATATATTTTAGGCAGCAAATACGTGGATGCAAATTCATGCTCTTGGCATGCCGTGTTCACAGCTAACCGCTGGCCGTTTGACTAATACTAGTAAAAGCGGTCATCTAATGTAGAGAATTTCTTATGAAGTTTTGCTCACCTTCTGCTTTCCTCTTCTTCTGGCTTTCTCTCTTATACCTGTGCAGCACGTTTCAAAAGATAATAAATTACTACATTCCATGAAAGCTGGGGTTCGTACGCCCAGTTTCCCCCAACCTTATGTTAACATGAATCGGAAGTCATAATGAAAAGACAGCGAGTTTGCACACAAGCTTTATTTATTGATTTAATCACTGTTCACAAGCGGATTTAAAAGCAACAATTGAGGGTGCTAGGGAGTTGGACGTTAGAGAACCTTAAGCACAACCGCACGACAGCCGCTAAAGAGGGCGAACGCCCACAGAAACTCCAGCCGACATTCAGAAATCAAACAAGCATCAGACTGCTTGAGCGGCGTTCCCAACGGCCATAGCCAAACAATTGTTATTATAGTAAATTTAGCCTACAGTGTTACAGATGGTGCACATTCATGCAGTCACGAGTAAAATTGCGATGCTCACGCCAACACACTAACTATTGTGTTAGTGGTTTTTAGTAAATTTACATTCACGAGACAATGTTTTAGTGCATGGTGCACAAAGTCGTTTTCCCCAAGTACGAGTTTACCAGACGCGGAATAAAAAATGGCCTTTGGGAGGAGAGACCGAATGTTTATTACACGAAATTTACAGAGGGTATCTTATAACGCTAGAAATGGCACCGACACGTAAACTGACTAAAGAGACTAGAGACCGGCCGTCGATAAGCTATTAAGCAGAGAATGTGTGACACACGTGTGCGTTCGGGTTCGCTCCGCAGTCAGAGGGCATGCAGACAAACAATCGGACAACATGCATCATGCGAACCTTTTTAATAGCCAAGGTAAAATATGCTTCTCTGAGTTTTGGAACTATTTTACACATCATACCGCAGGTAGGCCAGTGAAATTTCGAGGTCGCTACACAGCTCCCCCTAGAAGTGTACTGTGATAACAATCGTTTATTCCAGGTGAGGATAACTGGGGCCAGACACCCTAGACCTGACCTTGTTCATGGCATACTAGCCGATATATAATCAGCCTCCGATCGGTACGACGATCCCCAGACGTCGCAGGTGAAGTAGCACTAACGCCCACAGGTACTACTGAGCGCCCACTCCAATATACTCCCTGAAGGGTGCCAAAACAACTGCAACAATGAAGATGTTCGAGTTGGGGCGTCCAGTGAATGCTCGTGAACGACATCGAATACTAAATCGTAGATGATCGCGATCGGTGGTGCCACATAAGTCATGCGGCATCGGACTATACACGCGACAGAAAATGGAACGAAATCGGCTGAGTATCGATACGAAAACAGATGACGTACTCAACCAAATTACGACAAAAAACGAACGTGTGAATATATATCGCATGGACACAAGGACCTAAAATTTTGCGGTTTTGTAAACGTTTTAATGCTTTTTTGCGGCAGTTGGTGCATACAATCCTACCGTTCTACTAAACGCTTCGGCCAGTGTACATTGAGTGTAAAACGAGTAATGATCGATGACGGAGGCGTATGTGTTAAATTTCCGGGGATCGGCTCATCCGCGCTGCTGGTGGCAGAGTCAGCAAGCATAGGCTGGGTGACGGACGAGAAAGAACTGGAATGCGAGAAAGTACCAGGGATGTCATAGCAAGCCGGCTTGAGGCGGTCGATGGAGACAGTTTCCTTTTCGCCTGAGCGATCTGTGATATACACCCAGTCCTTTCTTTGTAGCACCTTGAATGGTCCCTTGTATGGACGTTCGAGAGGACGTCGTTGCCCATCCACGCGTACGAAGACGCGCGTACGTTGATGGAAGGCGTGCGAAATAAAAATTGTGCGGGTTTGCTGCCGAATGTCCGTCGAAAAGAACCAACGCATCCGGACGGCCAGCTGCTTGGCAAAAGCGGCATCATATCTAGAGTGGCCTTTGATGATTGAGAAATAATCCCCAGGCAAACGTAGTGGTTGGCCCTAAAGAAGTTCGGCGCTGGAAACCTGAAGGCCGACCCTAGGGGCCGCATGGCACCATTGGCAGGGCTTCTATCCAACGGATGGAATCGACCGCTCTGAGCGCTGCTCTTAGCTGTCGATGAAAGCGTTCAACCATTCCATTTGTTGCTGGATGGTAAGCTTTAGTATGGGAGCGGTGGCATCCTGAAGTATGCAGCGTTTCCACGAAGCAACCACTTTCAAACTGCGGATCACGGTCGCTTGTCTCAGTGGCGGGGCAACCGTGCGATGCAACCCAACGTTCGATAAAGGCGCGCGATATTGTTTCGGCGACGACGTTGAAAATGGGGACACCTTTGGACCATCGGGTGAGGCGATCGATCATCGTAAAAAGATACGGCATACCAACAGATGGTGGCGGAGGACCAACGATATCGATGTACACGTGGGACAGACGAGAAGAAGTAGCGGATATCGGCCCATCGGGGCTGATACGTGACGATGAATTTTAGCCGCGCGCCCAGTGTATTACTACTTTTTGCATATCGGCCAATCTTACCTATTGGAAATGATCTTGGCCGTGATCCGGATGCCAGGATGGGCGATATTGTGTAAAATGTCAAACACACGTCGTCAGAAAAGATTAGGAACCACTGGATGCAAATGTCTAGGGGAAGTATCGCAAAGAATCGTGCTCGTAGATGTTGGCAAATGTTGATCCGTCAGATGTAAAGCTTCTCGTTGGCAGGAAGCGTGAAAATCCGTTTCCGAACGTTGCACGTTGGCTGTAGCGTTTAGGTCGATTGAGTCATGAACAACTACTGCCGACACTCGGGATGAAGCATCAGCCGGGTAACTCGAAATTCGATTCAAATTTTCTCGCTGTTATTGCTTACCCATTTTTTGCTCTATCGGTGCCCTGTGCATCAAAAATTACATTCGATTACTGTTGTTCGTTACCGAATAACATTATTAATCATTACATATTGAAACCTTTGGGTTGCATTGTATCCGTTTCAGTATCCGTTTTATATTGTGTATTTCTTGTATCTGTTGACAATGACGCGAGTCAGATGTAACATTGCTGGGACTCAATTGACTGAGACAGCGAGCATTTGTGGCCGTCATGGATGCAAAATGTCCGTACAAAACGGTATGCAGTGCCACAACTGCCAGAAGTGGTAGCACTTCAAGTGCACTGGCCTCAACGAACTCCAGTACAACCAACTCTCTCCTTCTGCTTTAAATTTTATCTGCATGATCTGCAGGTTTGACGAAAGTCAAGGCGCCGCTTTGCCGCTAGGTATTTACGCACGCGTGAAGAAAAGTGTAGCGACGCAGAAAACCTGCAACTGTAAATGCGGGGATGTTCTTCTTAGCACTATTTGTCCTTCTGTTTTTTCTATCGGGAATAGGATGGAGGAATACCAGCGGACTCTGACCGAAATGAAGCTGGAACTCCAGTCATTAAACGAATACATGGTGTTGCGGTCACCAAGACGGTAGTTGCCCTATCAACTGCACAAATTAAAGAAAAAGCTCTCACAGAAAGGGGTCATTTTATGAGGCCGCTTCCTCACAACATCTTCACCAACCGAACTACCTAAGTCAGTCTTGGCTTCTTCGTTCTGGCCGGACGTTACAACCCTTGTACTGGCGAGCAGGCTACGCGCCAAAACCACCAAAATGTCACTTGGCCTTCTTGTAACCGTGCCAGCCATGCTGAGTCCCGAGACGGTGGTGGAAAAATCAGAGGCTCTGAAATCCACCAACGTCCAGCTAAAAGGTGTTTCTTTCGACCGCTCTCGGCAAGAGAGGACAAAACGGGAGCAGCAGACTAAAACTAAGTCACGAAGCGTGGCGGACCGGAAACTACAACTGGAGACTAAGGTCATGGTTTCCGCTCCGTAAGTATCCACACAGGCCTATATGCCAGTGATGTAAAGCAAGGATGCTGTTTCCGTAGTCGTTATCCCAACAGCCGATGCCCCAAGCAAGGGCAAAATTGTTCAAGATACCGCAAAAAAACCGTTCTCCAAGTTACCCACGCCAAAAGCCACCAAAAAGTCCCACAGAAAATTCTTTTTTCCAAAAGTTTAAAACGGCAGGTATAACAGGCAAGCCAGACGTTCTTGCTTCGTGTACCGGTTACAATCGTAAACCAACTTTGAGCAACGTAGAGACACCAGCGGACAGCGTTCTTCTGAAGTGAGGGTTCCAACGACAGTCCTGTGAAAGGAGACAATAGAAACAAGCGTGAGCCAAAGGCCCAGTAAAACATGCACACGACTTACACAATCGAAAACAGAAGTGGCGCCAACATCACGGCAGCACGATGCGTTACAATGAACCTCCTTCAAATGAACACTCTCCCCAGTGTTCCGAAGCCTACGTGAACCGGCCAGTGCTAGTGGTATCACAGAACATTGGGTGCGTGCGCAGAGGTTGCTTTGTGTGTAGGCGTACGCGTACCGCGTGTGTGATTGCAACGTGCGGACCCTAAAGAGTGACCCTAAGGCCCAGTAAAACATGCACACGACTTACACAATCGAAAACAAAAGTGGCGCCAAAATCACGGCAGCACGATGCGTTACACAGGAGCCTTTTGGGGATGCCGCCTATAAAGTAAAAAGCATCTCATTGGCACATCCCAAAAACCATATCCAGCAATAACTCTGTACAACCGCGCACACTACCTCCCTTCAAACCCTGCATCCAGCAGACGAAGAAGTCACATTTTCCGTGGGTGTGAACTCTCAAACACCTCCCGAAAAAGTGGAATTTAGCAGGTGTACAAGGATCGTAAACTGCGACACCGAAAGTGCTGGTCAAGTGTCCTGTAGGGACGTTGACGTACGCACAAGCAGTGACGTTACGCCCACAGTCTCAAAGGAGGGCTATCAGAACCACTGGGCAAAACTTGCTCAGCCCTACACCACCATCATCCTCGTTTCTAGGCCTTCTTTCCCAAACTCTTCCTCGCACTTTCCTCTCTCTTTTATCTAGAGGTCACGTGACGAAGTAGCTCTTAAGTACATGTATAAGAACTGTCTGAATTTGGTTAATAAGTTACCGGAAATCAGACAATTGACTCGTGATACACAACCCCACATTTTTGCTTTCACGGAGACTTGACTTACATGTGACATCAGTGACAGTGAACTGAGTGTCCCCGGGTATTCAGTTTACCGAACTGACTCCGCCCGAGGGAGAACGGGGGGTTCTGCGATTTTCCTTCAGCATTGTCTACCAACTCTCACGGTTATCGGTGGATTTTATTCCTCTGATAAATGTGAGGCTCTTTGGCTTCGATTGGCTTTGCGAGGCCCAGACTCACTCCTAGTAGGCGTTAT
This sequence comes from Paragonimus skrjabini miyazakii, assembly GCA_014338405.1. Classification (NCBI taxonomy): domain Eukaryota; kingdom Metazoa; phylum Platyhelminthes; class Trematoda; order Plagiorchiida; family Troglotrematidae; genus Paragonimus; species Paragonimus skrjabini miyazakii. The sequence goes on from JTDE01001172.1 coordinate 165,111, forward strand.
CTATCGCTCTCCCTCATCTGACGTCTCTGATGACGACACTCTCCTGGTAAACCTAGACAACTTCCTAGGCCAGCAAAACTTTACTCATCTGCTTATAATGGGCGACTTTAATGCACCGAAAATAAACTGGGCATCAGTCTCCCACCAGGAATGTGAAAGCGGAGTCTCGACCTCCTTATCGACACTGATACGACGGAGAGCGTAGACACAGCATGTCAACGCCCCAACGTGGCATCGTTCTGGTCAGACTCCCTCCTTGCTCGACCTAGTTATCACTAATGAGAGCCACCTGGTAGACAGAGTGATCATCAAACCACCACTTGGACACAGTGACCACTCTCTGCTCCTCTTTGATCTTATCTGTTACTGGTTACAGCAACCAGTAAAAAACGTCCACAGTCCGAGACTTTAATCAAGCTGATTTTAACGGCCTGAGGAGGTTCATTACTTTATTACTTCTTGATTATGGCTCCGCGGACCAGACTTACCGTGCACATAGAAGCGCGATTGAGAAAGCGGACAACTTATTTGTGCCGCCCAAACTGTGCGCTTTCTCTTATCGGCCACCTCTTCCGCACAGAATACGTCGTCTCCTTGATGACCGTTCCAATTTATTCGCGAAGCACAAGCTTACGGAAAACTCGGAGGACCTACGCGTGTTCCACATCGTTCGAAATAGGTGTAGACGGGAAATCCGTGAGCACACCAAACGCGTACAGGAAAAGGTCCTCATCAAAGCTCGCGGGAACAAAAACTTCTTACGTGAACATATACGACGGCTAAGAAAAAAATAAGCCCTCGGCTCTTTCTCTTCGGCTGCTCGACGGAGAGACCTCATCTGACTCCCTAGTTGTGGCCGAGTTATTTAGGGAATACTACACGGCAATCTACAACGTCGCACCGCTGGCCTGCCACCTTATCCTTCAGCAGCAGAATTTCCGGCAACCACTCCTTACCGCTGAATTTTCCGTACTGGATGTTGAGGACCTACTATTTAAGATGAATTCATATAGTGCAATGGGTCCTGACAAGATCCATCCCAGAATTCTCAAAGAAGTGGTTGTTAGTCCGACAGAACCCTTTTATAAGCTGTTTAAACAGACACTCCAGACTGGCATTCTCCCTAGCGCATGGAAAGAGACGACGGTCACGCCCATATTTAAAGCGGGTGATTGGCACCTTCCGGCTAGCTATTGGCCAATAAGCCTTACTAGCATTCCGTGTAAGGTAATGGAGTGCTTATTAAAGCGTGCCATCCTCAATCACTTTTTGTCAAACCGT